>QANZ01007028.1:175481-195154 GCA_003254925.1 Chamaecrista fasciculata
ACATTAACTCTCAATTTCGTCCCCAAACTTTTTTTTCTTTCAACTTCGTCCCCAAAATTTAGACAAACTGTCAATTCCATCCTCAATCTTTTTTTGTTGTCAATTTTGTACTTTCTGATTTTGTCCCCAAACTTTACATTAACTCTCAACTTCGTCCCCAAACTTTACATCAACTGTCAATTTAGTCCCTAATCTTTCACATTTTAGTCAATTTTATCCTTTACTCCTACTTTAGCCAAATATTGACGACAAAATCTATATGGCTAATGATATATAATGTAAAATTGATAGAAAAAGAAACTCAAAGCCTAACTTAGATTAAAAAATAGGATGCAGTCTGTCGTTAATTTATTAAAAGAAGTTAGTCAAAAGATAAAATTGACGAAAATGTGAAAGATCGGGTATGAAATTGACTGTAAAAAAATATTGGGGATGAAATTCGCAACAAGTGTAAAGTTTGGGGACGAAATTGACAACAAAGAAAGATTGGGAACGAAATTGACATCAAGTGTAAAGTTTGGGGACGAAATGAATAAGGCAAAAGTACTAATTTTGTCCCGAAACTTTACACTAACTCTCAATTTCGTCCCCAAACTTTTTTGTTGTTGTCAACTTCGTCCCCAAACTTTACACAAGCTGTCAATTTCATCCTCAATCTTTTTTTGTTGTCAATTTTGTCCCCAAACTTTACATCAACTGTCAATTTCATCCTCGATCTTTCACATTTTCGTCAAATTTTATCTTTTGACTAACTTCTTTTAATAAATTAACGACAGACTGCATCCTATTTTTNAAACAACCATTAATTATGACCTCAGGTTCAATGTGATTGAGACTCAAAGCTACTTTATGTTCCAATTCCAATTCTTACATATCCCTTTTTAAAATAAACAAAGAAAATCTAATTACAAATGATAAGTCGGATTTTGGCAGACTTTTAGAGGTTATTTTGATGATATTTTGATATCGTGTTTGAGATTTTATCCTCGATTTCCCTAATTACTAGATTTTCCTTCTAGTTTATGAGATTAATTGAAAATATGATATTTTGTGTTTAATTCTTCATATTTATAAATATCATGATGGATCCCATGAAATCAATCTAGTGATTGTGAGAAAAAAGGAAATTTCGTAGTGCACAAGTCTTGTCCAAGACTCAAGTCCGGTTGATCAGTTTTGAAGTGTTATTGCATAATGTAGCTCGAAAATAGGAAAGTTTAGAAGGAAATTAGGCTTAAGAAATGCTATAAATTCCCCCCTCAAAAGCATCTCTTCTTCCCCACTCTCTATTTTTATTTCTTGTTCTTATTTGTTTCATCAATTTATAATATTTTTCTTTCTCCTACTCTCCTCAGGGCCCAGTTGTCTAATTGATTAATTGATTTGTTAACATAACACTAGGTAAGAAAATCTGAACAAGTAATTTCGTAAATTAATTGTTTAGGGTTAATATCTTTCGGGTCTTAGTAACTTAGATTGAATTGTCGATCGTGTCGGATTCGTCTAGTTAATAAGTGGTTAAATTGGGTACGTTATCCTTTAATCACCTTTTAAGAAAGAGTGATTTCACCGTGTGATTTCATTAATCTATTTTAATTTGATGAATTAATATTTTGGAATCGATGATCAAGTGTAAAACTCCATGAAAAACAACCTCAGCCAAGTCCTCAATCAATTGGTAAAACCCTTTTATTTTTAGGTTTATTAAAATTCTCAAGTTCATTCACAATACGTTCTATTTTGTTTAAGTCGCGTGGACTGACCTTTCGTTACTACTGATTCATTGTTTTAGTGTGCAGATTCAGGTTAATTATTATCGGTGAATTCGACACCCATCAACAAATCTCAAGAAAATACTAAATTGAAGATCTCAATCTTTAGCATTAATACTCACTATGAATTCGACATTGATGAAGACATATATTCAGCAGAGATATTGTACTATGTGTGCAAAGATCAAGACTACACAGAACTGTTCAAACAATGGAGAAGTCACGGCCTATTATCATGTAGTTAATATATCTGGTCACACACCTGAAACTCCATCTGAATTGGTGGTCTCGTCCAAGATTTCTTTTCTGACATCATGGAAATAAGTTCAACTTCTGCACTCAAGGTTGGCTCGGTTTGCCCGGGAAATTTTCTAATCCTAGAAATTAAGAGGATTAGAGAATAGAAATTTAGAACAGCTATTATATTGATCAGAAAAGCATTGAACACAATAATACTGATATAGAAAGGGAAGAGGGAGAGTAAAAACAGTTTCATAAAGGACCAAAGAAGATGTCAAATAAAAAGTTGATTAACAACATGACCCAAAAATGACATAACTAATAGCAGATCCATAATGGATCTTAGTATCATACGCTAAAACTGAAACACCATAAATAATGACAACTGAATTCAACGATAAACATAATAACCAGAATTTCAAAATATACAATAAATTTGAATAATAATTATAATAATGTGAGACACTTACTTCCAAACCAAACAATCAATTGCTGCATTGTATTTTGCTCGGCCTGATGTAACCGTGAAATTTGTTTTGGCCGTTTGTTTAGGCACAGGAATCTTCACAACGACCCCAAGTGCAAACATTTTTGTACCAAAGACACTCTTCACCTGAAAAAATATGTTTAAAAAGATCAAGCCAGTTGCAGGATCCTAATCTTCAAAAGATTGGACTTCCAACATATGAAATTTCAAACCTTAACATTTACTTCCATCCGTGTTCGACCAAGTTGCTTGATTGTCGGCAATACTTTGAAGGGAAGATTAAACCCCTCAGTGATACGATACCTACACATTATACAATCATGTAATGTAAGTAGATATTAGATAGGACACCATGGATAAACCAAAAAGATAAGAACTTACTTCATGAGTTCAAATTCACCATCAGGTGGCACAAAACTAACAGTCTTCTCTGAGTTGAACCTCGTCAAATTTACACACTGATGGAAAGTGACATCATCAAGTTCGATAGTTTTACCACTGCATAATTAATTTTGTTGATAAAAGAAAAATATTATTGGAAGAGGAGAGAGAACAAAAGGGAAGTAAAGGGAATTTTCCAAATACAGCATATTAAAAAAAATAGAAAGGAAAAAAAAGAAAAGAAAGATTTAATCTCTGCAAAAAAAATCAAATTAAGCAATAATGTAACAGGAGATCATATAAACAACTTCAAAATGGCTGTATTTTAAAAAAATGTCGGCAGAAGCAGAAAGTATGGAAGAACAGGAGCAACTGAAAGATACCTTTTAGTGGGACAGGATTTAAGTTGTGACCAATTTTATCATTTAAACCCAACTTCAAATCAGGCATTCCAGAAAGGAAGCATTTCATCAGTATCTTCCCTGTTACATCACATCACACTACCTGAAATCACAATCCTGTAAGCAGGCAACCTAGCAAACTTCAACATAAAGACAATGTAAGTAAGTCCATGACCCACCTTTTGAAGACATAAGAAGATTCACGGTTTCCACAATACCCAGGAAGACTTGCAGTAAATCAAATGCTGTTTCAGGATGGCAACAAAAATATGAATAAGAATAGGATAGTATAAAACTGACCTCATTCTTTTTGTAAACAAGGCCTTCTCTCCGCCAACCAACAGCACCAGTAACTTGTAAAGTTGCATTTGGGACAGGTCTATCTGTGGGCTATTTTTAAAACATTGCACACAATGTATAATGAAGTAAAGGATTTAGTAAGATACCCCCAACTAAAAAGATGTAAGATTTGCACAATAACATTTGGAAGAAAACAAAACAGTTAGAGAGGGAATAAAAATAACACTTCCACTTCGGCTATAAATAGCAACTAAAGTTGATTTTATCTTCTTCTAACTTATTTGCGCAGGTTTGAAGGTTACTGTTGAGAAGAGGTGTAGGAAAAGAAATGTGAGTAATTTTGACTAAAAGATAATACCACTGAAGAATTTGCTAATATAGACAACCACTCACAGGTGAGGCAGCTAGCCTAAATCAGTATAAAAGCCATACGTTTACTGAGTTCGGCTAAGATTTTAGGGCTGAAGGAATCATTGAAGGCCATAAGATCGAGTGAATTGTCTTTTGGAAGTTTATGTATGACAAGATAATGGCAGTTTTTGCAAAGTAGATTTATTTATAGGCCACTGACCTGTTCTTTTGGGGAAGAACAAGAGAATGTAATGGTGTGGGCCTTTAAAACAAATGGGTAAATTATTTTATATTTGATACACTAATATATTCATGAATGCAACAATCTGTACTGTAATTTATCATTTTTCTATTTTGTCATGTGGGAGTGCCCATGTTGTGCCTTATCTTGTATTCATGTCCATGTCTGTGCATCTTTCCTTCAGGATAGTTACAATTTACAATAGCATGTTTGCACTGACCTTGGATGAAAACAGGGTAACCAAAGTCCATAATTTTTGAAAATACATGGACATAATAACCATTCAGCCATTTACATGACTCATTTTTCATTGACAAACTATACTTGGTCTTTGACTGCTATAAAAGTACAGCTAGAAAAAACTAGCTTGTTTGGAAGCTGCATATGTGAGTATGAACTCACCCCACTTTCCTGACAGTCAAAAACAAATGCCTAGATTATTACATGTTTTAATAACAGTTATCGTTTTAGATTCTAAAGATCTGATCATGTGTAATCAAGCGAATCAATTTGGTCTAGCAGTTTCCACCAATATAATTAATTTAGAGCTTGTCAAGAGGCATGAAAAGAACAAGGAACAACTGTCTTCCCCCTCCACCCTGCCAAAGCCTGGTTTCCCGAGTCATCTGTAAGGTTTACTTTGTATTTTGCAAATATAAACAACCCTAATGCACTTGGCTACAATAGATACTTCTAACTCATAAGTTTTTGAACCATAAAAAATCAAGATTCACAAAGATTTAATTGAACAATAATCTCAACAATAACAAGTACAGCATGAACATGTAAGAATAAGGTTTTTAATTCTATCACCATATAGTTACTTACCATCCAGAAGCTCATAAATGAGAACAAAATTGTTGCGAATTGCATCCTCATCAAAAGATCCACCAAAATATGATATGAATAGTGCAACAGCCTGTAAGGGAAATTTTTCCAATCAGAGCAGATAAGGAAGCCAGATTGCAGTCCTACTTGAGAAGTTATTTTCATTTACATTTCACATAATCAAAAATAAATATTAATAGTCATCATATAGCAAAAGCCAAGAAATCATCTGGATTGACCTTATGACAATTACAAAGCCACCATCCTAGAAAGTTAGGGAAAGCTGGAATAGAACAAAAGCCCACAAAATCAACAACAAAAAGACTCAATTCCTATAATTTAATGGAGAAAGCTAGTGATAAGATAAAGTGTACAGGCAAGGAGGTGGCGGCTACCTCGACAACAAACTTGAAAGCGCAAGCAACATTAGTATTGCTGCTGACAACAATCACAATGTAGACATTGCTGATCCTCATATAAAAGAAAGAGCAACCACCAATCTGTCTCACAGGACAAGTACCAAGATCTTTTGTTTGCATTATATGTGTCCGGAATGCATCCACCATATTTCCCCTGTAAAACTATCAATTAGTATGCACAAATTGCCAGTGAAGGAGTAGTAAATTAACTGTTAACATCTCAAATTCTCAGCAGCAAAAAGGAAGCAATATTAGGTCAACACTAGCTTTGATCAAAATATGCTTACTTATTTGTCTATTAATCCTCCTTACGCAAGAATGACAGGCTTCGCGCATGGGAGCACGAATTGTCGAAAACCCATTTCTGAAATTCATAAATTAATGTGCCACTCAATGTGTAACGACCCCACAAAAAATGGAGATAAGCTTATTTCATCAATTACGATTACTAACTAGTGGCAAACGCACAAGAGTTTGGACAAGAGATAGAGTAGAGGAAAGGGAAAAAGTAATAGTTACCCAACATTGTCGCGATAAAGGCGATTAATGAGAACATCCCCTCGAAGGTTTAAGAAGTATATGGCAGAAGCAGCCACCGGCATGTCCGATCACTTTATCAACTCCCAATTCTCCGAAAGAACAATCAGAAATGGTGATTTCGCAGAGGAGGTGTCAGATCTATAGAGTGTGTCTTAAAAACAGTGAAGCTTTTCAAGTAACTACATAGAGTGCTGCATTCGGGGAAAGGAAAATTACTATCAATCAAATTTTTTTGGCCAAAATTACGATCAATCAAATCGAAATTTATTCAAATGCACCAACTTTTCTATATATAATTTCAAAAAAAATACATGCTGCCTATACATGAGAAAACCCAAATGGAAAAATTGATTAACTCGCAGTTTACATTTTCTTATCGGGGTTATGTCGCATATGCCTATGTTTAGAAATTGTGTTTGAAACTAATTCAAAGGCGGTCTCTAATCTAAGCCTCTAACGTAATGTGTTCCCATGGCTTTCAGAATTCTTATTTTATAAGGAAAAATTAAGTATCAACGAGATANGGATTGAGATTGGATTGAACTTTTTGCTCCCAAACAGGCCCTAAGCCTCTAACGTAATGTGTTCCCATGGCTTTCAGAATTCTTATTTTATAAGGAAAAATTAAGTATCAACGAGATACCATGAATTCATGTTTTTTTTGTAATGTAATTGTCGAATTTGCATACTAATGATTGATTTGTCTAATAACTTCAAGTAATGTCCTGAGTGTAAAATTGAGCTGGCCAAATATATATAGCCATGGATATGTCTTTTTCAATTTTTTCTTTTTTTTTGATGGGGGTCTTTTTAAGGTTTTTAATTGCTTGAAACATAGCATAAATAAGTGAAAACACTAAAGGAGACCGAGATGGCTTCTTGTAGATCTTCTCTCATGCTTAAATCAATTAGGATTCTTTAGTCTGAGTTTGGGGATAAGAAAGTGTATTATTATGTCTGAATCTTGTTATGTTAAGATTCGTCGGCTGATATGCTAATTAGTAATTATAGAAATGGTTTCCTGATAACTTCAAATGGATAGATACGTTTAATAAATGTAAATTGCTATGCGCCTAAATAGCATATATCGTTTTGGGTCACTATGAGCTGTCAACATTTTGGGTCATATAAAGATAAATTGCTTTATAGAGAGAATCATTCATGTTAAGTGTGCAACTCAAAAACAACGACAAAAATCAAATGAAGTTTGTATTTTAGAGTAATAGTGGAACAGTTGGAAAATATTAAGAATCAAAACATAACAAAGAAATCAGGCAAAAAAAAAAACATAACAGAAAAATTTAAGGACCAAAACAGAATTTATCTTACAAGTTGATAACCAAAATGAAATTTTGACCATTTATGTATTTATAATTGTTCTTTGTGATTTTTTTTAATTCATTGTAATTGTTTTTTACTCAGTCTAATTGATATATGAATCAAACTTAAATTTGTAAGTTCCTCTAAAAGACAGTCCCAAAAAGTCTATTTGTTCACCATTGCAATAAAAATAAAACACATTATATATAAAACAATTTATTTTATTATATTGTATACTCTTTCTTTTTTGAAAAAAAAAATCCATTAAGGTCAGTGCTTTCTCATCTTCTCCAAACTAAAGGTTAAGTGAAGCAAAATTATTTGTGACCTTGTTTGTAAAAGAATAGGATGTTTGCAAGCTACAAAATGTGAAAGTAACATGGCCTTCTAGTTCTTGCTGTCACCAAAGACTTGTGTAAGCATAAGTACAAGTATTTTGGGTCCACAAAGGTGACTTGGGTTGCATCAAATTTCAAATTAAGAGACAAAGATGAATCCAAATACTGAGAGGTACCTAAGTGGATCAACTTTACTCTGTTGGCTACAAATAAAATAGAGACAAGTATTGAATTTTGATGTGGAAGTCGACAGAGGATCTGATCATCCAGGCATTAAGAGAGGAGGGTTTTTTTTTTTTTGCCAACCAGGAGGGTATTATTTTTACTAAAAAGTACAGAAGAGGGGAAAAAAAGTGATTCTCTCCAGTGTTGTTTATAAAAATTGTAAGAATGAATCTATTTCAAAATTAGAGCATTCAGTACATCGTTATGATTACTCTTTCTCCTGCAATAGAAAGACTATAATACTAAGCTTGATGGGTTAACTAAATATAATAAGAAAAATATATATTGTTAATCATTTTAATAACTGATACATCACTATTTGGACGTATGTTTAGAAGGCCTTTGCTCCAGGCCTCCTCCCCCCTCCAAACCCTTCAAGGTGCACTCGAACCAGTCGAATGTCTCTCCACACATTTAGGGGCGGCCGTGATCCATCCAGGATTACGGCGTTTGTCCCTAGCTTGACACGATCACCCACGATTGCCTTGCTCCGCAATTCTCGGTCTCCATCTTTGCCGGAGATCGTGGATCACGGACTTGGTCATACCCACGTTCTCTAGTCCGTTGACGCCCGCCCTATAACGCGATACGCAATCACCACGATTGCCTTGCTCCGCAAATCTCGGTCTCCACCACTCTCGCTGGTGGAGATCGTGCTCAACTACGTGGTGCGCCCAGCGCGCTGGCCACCACTCTCACCCTGCTCTATAAATAGAGCTCAACCCAGCAGACAAAGATTAGCTACTTCTCACTTTCAGAATTCTCTTATTCTCACATCCCTCACATTCTAACTTGAGCGTCGGAGTATTCTTCACATGGCCTCCTGTGAAGTTCTTGTAGGTACTTGGACACTCGAACTTGCTCTTGCAGCCCACACTTGTTGAACTAGGTAAGTGTGACAATCTTCTAATTTATTAATAACTAACCTTGATTTATATATATATATATTTCAATTCAAGCTATTAGAATTGGAATGGATTTGATGTTTACAATAATACAAGGAGTACTTTACAACTGTGAATGGCGAATGCGATCAAGTATTTGTTGATAACTGTGGAAATCATTTGAGAGTTTTTACTTTTTAGAGCTTCCATAGAAAATCGTTAAAAATAAATTACATGAAAAGAGCCTAGTATCTAAGTAAACTAAAAATATTTTATGTGTTTATACCAAAAAAAAAAATTTTATGTGAACAACACTAAAAATATTAGTATTATTAAAACTCTGTACCAGACTCTTTAATTTTCTGGGAATAAAAATATTTTCTTATAATATAAAACCGTAATTTTATTTTTAATATGATATAATTGAAATTGGATTATCTGGAGTTCTCTGTGTTTGGAGAAATTTCGGCCCCGATTTTATCACCATCATTAGGATCTTGACACGTGGCGGACAATTTAATGAAACGATGTGTTTTGCTAAAATTTATGAGACAAAGAGAACTCGTGAAGCGCTTGAAATGTAGAAGATTCGAGTCCGATATAATCATGATAAGATTAAATTTGTAAATATTATCTTAATATAATAATAAAAATAAAAATATTATTTCTAAAATAAGAAATAAGATCAGTACAATCTAGTTGTTAACAAACAATAAAGAAGAGAAAAATTGGGAGAGAAAGATAGGACTATGAGAGTTATAAAAACCCTAAATAAATTCTGGTCATAAATATGTAAATGAATTTCGGCTCCACTTTTTCATAAAGTTATTTTTAATTCCCAGTGCTTACTCATTCATTCATTGTCTTGCTCTCTCTTGCACAGTCTCACTCTCTTCTTTGTTGCATCTTGGTTTCATCTCTCTGTGAAAGTAGGTTTGAAGAAGATATCTCAGTGAATCCCAAGAAGCTACATTTGCGGCCATTTTGCGCAATTCAAGCAGCAGCTTCCGGAAGCCTCCAAAATCTCTTGTTTCCTGTTACCTCATCTTTCTTGATCTGCTACAATGGATTCTCGAGAACCGCCTCAGCCCGCGCCACCGCCGCACTTACAATCTCAGCCGCCGTCAGCGCCACCAAACATGATGCTCGGTCATGTTTTGTATGGCACCACTATGCCAAACCCCAATTCGACGCCCATCATGATGGCTCCGAACACCGCTCGATTTCCCTACAACCAACCGGTCCAACAACAACAACAACAACAACCGCCGCCGCCTCCTCCGCCGTCTAAGCCTTCCGAAGCTCCGAGCAACACCAGTCCTTTCGACGGCTCATCCTCTTCCTCTGCTTTGAGGCCGTGTGGGTTTAACATGGATTCTGCCAAAAAGAAGAGAGGTCGCCCCAGGAAGTATTCACCTGATGGTGGTAACATTGCTTTGGGTTTGGCTCCAACGCCTATGTCTTCTTCTTCCGGTCCCGGTGATTTGAGTGGCACGCCGTCTGGAGAACCTTCAGCTAAAAAGAATAGAGGCAGGCCACCAGGCTCCGGAAAGAAGCAGTTGGATGCTCTTGGTATGTTTGAGCTCTTGAGCATGTTCTTTGCTTTTGTATGTCTTGCACTTTCTTTTTGCGGATCTGATTGTGCTTGTGCTCTCTTCTGCTCATGATCAGGAGCTGGCGGGGTAGGCTTTACTCCACACGTAATCTTGGTGAACCCTGGCGAGGTTAGCAACAAGAACCGTTGAACTGGTCGATAATTACCATTTACCCAGTTCTCTTGGCTACAATTTTCTGAATCACTTAGTTTACAAACTTGGTTTACAAGCTCTTTTCTGCCACTATTGCTGCTATAAGTTAACTAAGCAAAGTGAATGAATTGAAAGAAATTGAAAGAAGTTAAGTGGTACTCAATTCACATGACGTCAATATTATGAGGGGAAAAAATATTGCCATATAATTCTTTTTTTTCGCAAAGGGATATAAAGAATTGATTTTCCAAAATGTTTAAAATTGGACTTTATATGTAGCAGTGACAGTATTAATGAATATGATTGAAACTATTTGAATGTGACATGTAATTATTGCTAATGGTTTTTATTTTGCTCATACGTTAAGGACAGTTACATGACAATTATTGTATTGCTGTCTCTTTAGAAATTTTTTGAAGCTGGATTTTTTAGGGAAAAAAAAAATTGGCATATACAAGAAGTTTCTCGAGTTTTTGGTCTAACTTGACATGCAGATGATACTCACAAGTGATTCTTTTTTGTTTTCAACATGAGTGCTGCTGATTAAAAAGATTGTTACATGGTTCTTAGTAGCCAGTTTAATGTTAGCTATCCAAGTATCCATAGTGCTTCAAATTTCTATTTTAGTATTACTCTGCCTTTCAAATTTTGACCATTTCAATTCATTGATCAATGTTAATTATTTATGGCATGTATACGTTTGTTATGTTTTCTGGCTTGAGCATTCTGTGCCTAAACCTTGAGATTGATAAAGCTGCTTTCACCCGGTGGTGGATTTGAATAGATATCCTCATCTTGTGATATGTTGTTTGCCACACTGTGAAAGGAAGGGAGTAGTTATAGAATTATCCTACTGATATTCCTTTGAAAAGCTTCTCCTTATTCCCATCTTGTGATATGTACTGTTAAATTATGTTTGAATGTTGCCTTGCATAACAAAGCATAGTTGAAGATTGGCTTTCTGGAATGGGTCATGATTTCAGTGGATTTTGTGTCTGTGTGTGGAGCAGATATGCTTATCTAAAGCCCATGCTTTAAGTTTCTATTAGGAAGCTCTATTTGGGGTTGCTGTTGTCACAGATCTTCTCATCAGTAGGCTTCCATTGTTTGTAGGACATTGGAGCAAAGATTATGGCCTTCGCTGAACAAGGGCCACGTGCAATTTGTATTCTTTCTGCTAACGGTGCAATCTGCAATGCCAACCTTAAGCAGCCAACAATGTCTGGTGGCGTCATGCAATATGAGGTACATTTTATAACCTTGTAGAACCCATTAGGTTGGTTTGAGCAAAGACTAAGGTATTTTGTTTATACAATATAAGATATGATTTGATGTTATATTCACTTTACTGAAAAGTAGAAGTTAACATGAAGTTACAGGCATACATTGCATTACTGAATGTAATCGAATTTGTTTTATATACTCTATTATGAAATTCAAAATTTTTTATTGTTGTAATCTTTCCTTTTGAATTATGTCACAAAACGAAGTATTTTGGGGCCTGCTGGAATTGGATTTTGTTGTTATCTTTATATTGTTTGGTCGTTTATTGATTCTCTAATCTTATTTAATGTTGATTTCTGTGGCACTGGAGAGATGCTGCAGCATATCTTTTCAAATCCCTTGGATTGATAGGAAGCCAAATTGACCATCTGAAGCAATTACTGATATATCTATTTTTTGATTGCATTGACATCCAAAAATCAATTAAGACTTTTCCCAATATACATCTTATTATATCATATTCGTATCATCTTATTGGTGCAAAAGATGGGAAAAGATAAATAGTTTTATAAGACAGTCTGGGCGTTTAGATGAGAAATGGATCTGAGTATATTGATGGCTATGGTTATTTAGATACTGGAATGTCAGTCATAGAAACAACTGAAATCCTGAGAGCAAAGTTGTGCTATAAAGCGATGTTTTCAAAAAGCATCTAAACCATGGTAGCAGCTCTTGGTGACCTAAGTTTAGGGACTGAAGCAGGGTAGAAACTCAGATTGTCTTTGGTGGCTACTTTTGTGCATGAAACAGTATCAAAGATTGTTGGATTTTGGGCTTAAAGATTGCAAGTTTGGTACAAATTTCATCAGCACAATCTTATCAGTGGCAATGTATCATGGCTCTGAAGAAATCTTCTTCTCTATTGAATTGTGAGTGTTGCAACTATGTAGAGAAACTACCTAAATTTATTTTTGGTAGGTAAGGTATTGGTCTTCCATGAGTCTATGAAAAGTGGAAAAGTAAACTACTGAGGACCTCAGAAGAATTGACTATATCACACTGATTTGGTTTGCATTTATGCTCACTAAACGTTCCTTTTCCTTTGTGAGCTTTCTGATTTTGTGGTTTGCTTAATTGTAAGTGTTGGGGTATGTGCAACCTGCATTTTATTTTTGTTACTTTCACCATATTTTCTCTTATCTTCACTTTCTCCAAAACTGGCAAAGTCTTAGTTATTTATTGACGGGTTTTAAAAGTCAATTATCACACAAGTGGGTCCTTTAGAGAAGGGACCAAGTTTATCAGCCTCTTTAAGTTTGCATTATATACAATATCACGGACAATGAACTGAAATGTTGAAATGTATATTTTTGACATGGAGATTTTATGTTTGATGACAATATAGTAACTTATTTTCTTAGTGGCCACTTTCTTCACATTATGTCATTTCACTTTTCAGGGCCGACATGAGATTATATCTCTATCAGGTTCTTTCCTGGCATCTGATAGTGGTGGTACTAGCACTAGGAAAGCAGGTGGTTTGAGTGTGTCTCTTGCAGACGCAGATGGAAAAGTTGTGGGTGGTGGAGTTGTTGGAATGCTAATTGCAGCATCACCGGTGCAGGTATTGCTCTCAATGGTGGAAAATTTATTGCTAATAAACATGTGATGAAATTCACCTTCATCTTCACCTTCGTCCCTTGTATTTCAGAGAGAGTACAGGGGAGACTTCCCTCTGCATGATGATTGACTTAACACTAATCCTTTATTTCTGCGCCGCCTGCTTTAATTATTAACAGGTGATTGTGGGTAGCTTTATTCCAGATGGGAAAAAGTCAAGCTCAAATGTGGTGAAATCGGGGCCTTCCCCCGTACCGGGATCCCAAATGTTAAATTTTGGTGCATCCATGACCCCAACCAGTCCTACATCTCAAGGTGGTTCAAGTGACGACTCTGATGATAACGGGGATAGTCCTTTTAATAGAGGTCCTGGTCCTGGACCTGGACCTGGACCTGGAGTCTACAATAATGTTAACCAGCCCATCCACAATATGCAATGGAATCATCCTCAACTATGGGCAAGCCAAACTCAGCAGTGAAGATGTTTTTTGAGTCTTGACAGTGCAGAAGCTGGTATTTGCATGGCAGTGAATAGATGGTAATTCTAAAATTCTAACATGCATTATCGAAGACTAATTTTAGAAGAGTGTATCTTCAGGTTTTAATATATATTTCTTTTTATCCTTTTTTTTTCTTTATTTAGTTTACTAGGATTTTTTGCTCACTATTGAAAACATCGATAGGGTTGATAATAGCTGAGGATATGCTACCCAGTAACCGTATTCTGTCATTTTGAATTGCGTTTATCAATCTTCAGGCTTTCTATGTTTTATTTCCTACAGCCCACCAGAATTTGTGGCGAGAATTAGGGAAGTTTGAATTTATTTTTTTTTTCGGCTATCAACAAGATAGTTGATTGTCTTGTGAGTAATATCGCTATACAAGAATTGATTTTGATTGAGGGTAAAGATAGTGTCAAGTTCTTTCCTTTGCTTCATAGTTTGAGCTCCCCTGAAGCATTCCAAGCTTCCCATGTGTGGATTAGGTATAACTTAATTGTCAGGTAGGCGTGTCCTTTCATCAAATCTTTACTATAAAACGTGACCTAAGATTTATTTTTAAATTTTTTTATTTTTTTTATGTGGATTTCCTGGATTGTTTTTTTTTTTTGGGTATTGGTCCCATGTTTTCTGAGGTACTTGTGATTGGGAGGTGTGATGTGTGCGGTTGCACGTCACAGCGTCTTGAAAACATTTCAATAAAACTGGAATTTGCAACCGAATTCTTAATTCGTTTGAATTATTGGAATCGACTAAGAAAATATTGAGTGTGGCATGAAGCACTTCGAATCCCGTTGTAATTCGTTTGACTACAAATAGTATATCAACTTAAAAGAATGAATAGAAGAAAGGGTTACTTTTGCTGGGTAAAGATTATACAATATAAAAGAACTGTCCCTTGATTGGTTATGGAAGGACGAGGGGCGTGAAAAGTTGATCACTGTCCATTGGATTGTGAAACTAATATATGACTCACTTTTTCACTTGTAGAAGAAGATAACGGGATGTTTTAGAGATATCAAGTGGTTGAAAATGAGAGATGCGTAATATATAGGATTACTACCGGCACTTGGCCTAAATACGTAAAAAGAAGGCACATGTGATATACGATATATTGGCATAATGTGGTGGTTGGCAAGTCCCACTTTGGGTGGAAAGTGGAAACAAACCAGAGTTACAAAATGTGATTAGAAGCATCCAGAGAGTGTCCGAATCCTTAATGAAATTATAAAGTTCAACTTCAGAATTAGATTGAGTTCCCAAATTAACAAACGTCTTCGCTGAAACATGAATCATACGCGCTCTTCGCTCCAGTTTCATCGGTGTCAAACCATCCTTGCTCTCGTTACACCTTCAAACGCGTCTTGTCTTTCTTAAATTAATCATCTCCCTATACTTCTTAATTACTATATTCTTCACTGCATAGTGCATACAACTGTGTGCATGTCGACATGTCTACATTAATATCTACAACGATATTCTTTGCAATGTGAGTCGAAACATCCTGTGCGCTACATGCCTTTTTCTTTTTTATATTATATCGCATTACAATAAATTTTAATTATGATATAATATCAGTTTTTAATTTATTCGTGAAATTATGATATATTGAAATGAATCAATGATCCGTATCTCGTAACATTGGGACAATAATTTCAATATGATATTATAACAAATGGCTCGTCGACGTTGACTATGTAATTATTTAGATTCCCATTATCTTATACTCCCTCCGTCCCTTTTTATTTGCTTCATTGTAGAATTTTTTTTGTTCATTTTTATCTGCTTTGTTATGAAATCAAGAGGTCATCAATGAACTTTTTTACCATTTTATCCCTATTTAATATTATAGTCATAATGGACGATTTGACTTTTGGTAGAGAATTATTTTGGGGTTCTGTAGTAATCAATTGGAGTAGGTTTCATAAAAAAATTGTGAGAGTATTTAAATTAGTTGGAGGAATTTAATTTTTGAAATATGAGCATTAAATTGATGATATAATTAAGTCTAATTTAATAAGGGTAATATAGTCTTTTTATTTTAGATTTCACATTAACTTTAGTGATTTAATCATTATATTAATTTGTGTGCAACAACCTTAAAAAGCAGATAAAAAGGGACGGCGGGAGTAATAGTAGGTAAGTAACCTTCGGGACGCATTAAAGTTGAAGTAGTTGGTTTTATTACAGACTTGATCAAGTAAAATGCAAAATCTCGCTGTCAGAAATGGGTTTAAGTATTATTATTAGTGAGATCATATTATAGGTAAGCTAAGGGGGTTAAACAAATAAAAAATAATAATGGTTAGACTTATTAATGTGCTTGGAAAGCTCTATGCGGTGCCAAACAATGAGCTGAATGTGATGTTGACCACTGACACTTTGCTTTATCAGAGGTCGGCAATGCAAAATGTTTTCACCACGCGCGTCATATGATGTCAAACTCCCCAACCACCCTATCTTGCGTACGTGTTTACTTTTTCATAGAACACATACGTGTTTTTTTTTTTTTTTCCATAGATGGACAAACGTTAGTACTTATTACCATATAACTTACTTAAATACTTACACACACTCCTTCCCATCGATGTGGGGCTTGAAACCACCACAAATGCATAGAACATACGTGTTTACTTTTACAAACTAGGTTAAAGGGTCAATTTGGTCCTAAATGTATGTCTTAATGTTTATTTTGATCCATTATATTTCAAAATATTCAAATTGATAATAAATATTTGCAAAATGTTTCATTTTGGTCCCAACTATTGAATATGGCCTGTTTCAAATTCAAACATGACGAGTTTAGAGCTACATATCGTTTTCGAAGAGTAATTTCTCTATTAAGTTGGGGGCTGTCAGCAAATGACGTCAAATCGATCCTAAAAGTAGACCTTTCATTTTATAGTTAAACAAACAAAGTTGATTATATTTCTCTCGTTTCAAATTTGAATGTGACGAATTTAGAGCTACGAATTCCTCTTAAAAAGTACTTTGAAATTGAAATGAGAGATGAGAGAAATATGACCAAATTCAATAGTTTGGGACTAAAATGAAACATTTTACCAATATTTATGATCAAAATGAATCATTTTACTAATATATAGGATCAATTTGAACATTTTAAAACCTAATAGACTAAAATGAACATTAGGACGTACGTTTAAAATGAACCTTTGACCTGCAAATTACAATGCCGTCCCATCTCAATTCTCATCATCACGCGCTTCCTTATATCTTTCATCTATTTATCCCTGCCTTGTTAGTCCAACGGCTACTTTCTAAGCAAGCTCATCCATACAATAAATCAAAATACATATTATAATAATAGGAAAACACACTCACATGTAGCTCCTTCTCCTGTCTCTGTTACTCGTTCGTTGGCTTATTCAATTTAGATTTTAGACTATTTCATAAATATTTCATGGTGACGCCTCTTCCTTCCTCTTCAAAAATACCCCCTCATTCATTCTCGACATAAACCACATATCTCATCTCATGGATTGCCTCGTCTTGCCGGTTTCCTTGATCAGAAGACGCTCCACGGGCTCCCGCTTTGGTTATCGTCCCCTCGCCGCCGACGACGCCGACGACGGTCCAGTCACGGTGGTGGTCGGAAAAGAGAAGAGAGTATTTCAAGTGGACCCTTTTATTTTACGGGAATACCCTTTTCGGCTTTTGATCCATAACTATAAGGATGGGGTGATCTTTGTGGATGTGGACGCCATTTTGTTCGAGCACATGTTGTGGCTCTTGCAAAATGATTCCTCGTCTCTCTTCAAACTCAATCTCAAGGATATTATTGACTTCTACGCTCAAGACAATTAATTACTAACAGAGGTACTCTGTTTTACTAATTTCTTAGAATCTCGTTTTAATGTGACAAGCAACAGTTTCTTCTGATACTTGTACACCCTTCCCTTTCCTATCTCCAATAACTCATATGTAATATATATGAATGAATATACATATATTCAGATATTCATTTCCCACTCCCACCCTTTTACTTGCTTTTACTGAATAATCCTATTGTAATGCAATTGTCTAATCCATCCTCTGATCTCAGAGTAAAATCAAATGCAACGAAAGAAAGATATTATTGCATCAAGTAAAGGTCATTTAGTTTGATTAATCGCTAGGTGTTGTAGGTGTATGGGGGACAAATAAATCAAACATTTTCGGTGCCTTATTTGATTCGTTGCGACAATGAAAAGGCTTTATTTTGGAAAGGTGGAGGTTTGTATCATCCTGCTTTCTACAGGTGGATTGTTAGTTGAAATGTTGCTACCCAATAATTAATTTAAGTTCATATTACTGTTACTCGTGACTCGTAAGAGAAAAGCAACACATCGGAGAAAGATCAATGTTTGCACTAAATGATCTGGGTAGGCTTAATTCCCAGCTCTAAGCCAACTCTTCCGTTGGTTTATATCAACAACGTATTGCATTCAGCGTTCTGGCTAAATGATCATTGACTTTATTATTTCTATATTTTTATAAATTAATTGAATTTTCTCAAAATTTACCTATGGGGATGACCTGGATGTTGGAGCCTCCTAGAATATGAAGAGAATCAAAAGCAAATGGTAATAATTTTTTCTTTCCAAAGATATATATCATTGCATAATTAAAAAAATAATAAGGGTTGAGAATGAGATCTGGTCTGGTTTTAATCAGGTTGGATTAAGTAACAGATCTTACTAAGTCAATTTTTCTATAAAATTTATGAATTTAATTTAGATTATCTGTTTATTTTATATATATTGATAAAAGAATTAATTATACATGAGTTTAATAATATTTATTTAAATAAAAATATTAATGTAATCAAGGTAAAATTAGTCTTTATGTATTTTTTAGTATGCAATTAATAAAAAAATATAAATACATTTAATAGAGAATTATTAAAAAAAAAAGTACATCAACTGAGTCTTTGTTCACTCCTAGAAGACACAAAAGCCATATAAGCATTACAAAGACTCTAAAAAAACAAGTGGAAAGATACTTTATTAGTTATTACTTCTCAAGATACATAAGATCAAGTAATGGGTAAATTGGATTTACCCACCCTAAACTAGTTTAATTGCAATGTTTCCCCTGATCTATGAAAAATAATAATTAATTTCCAATTTATTAATTTCGTAGCAATATCCTCTCAACCATTAGTAACACCGTTAATTTTTTTTTTATCTTGAACTCCTTGTAAGTTGCATAAATACTTTATAAAATGGTTAAGTGACATAATTTTATATAACATATACAACTCACATGAGACTTAAAAAATAAAAAGTTAATGGTGTTACTAATGGTTGGAGAGACATTGCTAAGAAATTAATAGATTAATGGTAGATAAATACAATTTCCCCTTAATATTTTGCTCGTACTTTAACATGATTTGGGCTGTTTATCTAGCCCAATAGTAAGTTAGTAACCTAACTCCTCGTTTGTTTCCATTTTGTGGTGTAGATCCATAAGTTTCTCTTTTTTGGGGTAAAGAGATCCATAAGTTTTATCTATAATATAAGCACTTAAGCAGTAGTACAATATATAATCTTAAAAGTAGGCCCAATACGGAAAATCACAGATATGCGCTCACTGGTCTGCTTGCATGTGGACTCTTCCTAGTTCTTACGCTTCAATCAAGTTTTGGCTCGAGTGAAGTGAAAAAGAAAAGTGGTTTTCCTCTGGAATTGAGCCTATTTGACCAAACTAATAAGAAACCGAGGAAGGGACCAAAAAATGATAAAAATTAAAAGCGTTAATTTCGGCTACGTGCGATCGTTACTCGTCGATCGTCGAGGTCAGTCAATCACCTACTTTCAGTATGTTCTAGTCATTTTCTGGCATGGTTTCCTCC
>QANZ01007028.1:196925-213174 GCA_003254925.1 Chamaecrista fasciculata
AATGAGAGAGGAAGTATTTAGTAATTAAGAAAGTACAGAAATGAAAGAAAGGGAAGGGAGAGAGGAGCGAATTAATTGAAGTACACGATGATGAGCTGACCTTGAGCTACGCTAATAAGCAATGCAGAATGGGAGGGCCGAGGGCACAGTTACAAACTTGCAATTTGATTTCGAAGGATAGCAGCTAGGTGCACTGTACTGTACTGGATCACTACTCCACCACCGGTAATGGTATATATATGCGTTTAGAGATATGTTTTGATTTGAAGTATATGGATGTGGTGATGGGATGAATAATTAACAATTAACAATGGTGATCTATTTCAAAATGGAGGACGTGGCGCTGAGTTTGATGCCCAGCCATCCACACCCATCTCAACATTCTGCTGCTGCTGCTCCTCCATGTTATTAAATGGTAAATTAAAAAACGGTAGACCCGAACCCGAACCCGAACCCGTCCCCTGCATCTGAAGCTCATCCAACGCTAATCTCTCGTACGCCACGTTCGTGAACGACGCCGCTATCACTATCACCGGCCCCGCCGCCCTCAACTCCCCAACCACACTCCCTCCCACCACTTGCCCTTGCCCTCCTCCCAGATATATCGTAAGGCTCGTCGCTCCCGGCGGTGCCGGCGCCGGCAAGAATGATCCCGACAGCGACAATATCTCAAACCTCCCGTGCAGTGTCACCACCGCCCCTTCCGTCGCCGGCTGCCTTAAGTTCACATTCGTCACCGTACCACTCCCACTCAGGATACAGATCCCCCGCTGCCGCCGCTGTGCGTACGTGGCCACCGACTCGAACACGTCACAGCCGGCGGCCACTTCCAGGATGTGAGCTCGGAGGGTGTTGGCGCTTTCGCGCGTGATGATCATCGGTGCTTTGGCCTTGTTTTTTGAACCCGGAGGACGCCCTCGTGGTCGCCGGCCGGAGAACGGAGGAGGGGCTTGCTCTTCGGAATCGGGAAGATTTTGAATGAACCGAGAAGCAGGGCCTAAATCCAGACCAGCCATCCACGCATCAAACAAATTAGGATACAAAAATTTTATTATAACATATACCACATACACTATAATTCACACGCGCTCCCCAAATAATATACTTAATTCCGTCGATCACCCATATTAAATTCTATTTTCTGTGTGAGTGTAACAGGGCAGGATTTTTTTTTAGAAAAAAAAAAAGGAAAGAAGGAAATTAAAGCTGATACAGAGAGGTATATATGCAGCTCGCAGCTGCTGCTTTTGTTTGTTTATTTTAAGAGGGAATTAAGAAATATAAGTGTGAAGGATGGAAGGAAGAAGAGAGAGGCCGAGCGGCGGAGGATGGAGTGCATACAAAGAAACCAAAACGAAGAACAAAGTAGAGAGAGAAAGGCAGCCAGATGATGATGAATTTATTCAACAGAGAAGATGAATGAAGTGAACAAACACACACACAGCACAAATAGTTGAAATAACACCCCCCATTAAAAAAATCATTACTCTTTACTCCCTACCCAAACAAAACATTATTTCTTACTTTAACTCCCTCTTCTGCTTCTTTTTATATCTCATGTCTCTTTCTTAATTTATATAATTTATATTTAATTCTTTTTTAGTATCTTTTCCTCATTAGTATTCAAGGTCAAGGCCGGGGTTTCCCTTTTTCTCAAAAAAAGAAAAGAAAAAGTATTTACTATATACTTGAGAATTGAGATCTACATTAGTCATTTGTATTAAAAGCACGCATACTCATAAATTTCATCGGAGGCATGCTATACATCATAACCTTCTCATGAATATTGTCGTATTATGTGATTTCGTGTCATAACATTATTTTCAGTTTATATTTTTCATTAGGACATTTGTCAAGAGAAATTAGAGGGTCCTATGTTCTAACCTTTTTAATTTGTCTCACGAAGTTTGTTTCCATTTATTTCAATAGCAAAATATTTTAATATAATATCAAATGTTAATATGAAGACTTTATTGCTAATTTCTACATTTCAAATGATAGGCAATACTCTTATAAAAATAAAGAATTATGGTAATTTCAGCAAAATTAATATCACTCTAGTAATCTAACTAAGCTTCATATGAGTTATGACAGGGTTACAGTCAATGCACTAAATAAATAGCATACCAATTTTAGTTGTATCGAATCTTGAAGTTTTGTTGATTGAAAATAACGTGATATATATCACTTAATTAACTATCACTCGGCCAATGTTGGCTATGAGACCCTCTTTTTATATATAGATTTTGGTGCTTCTTATTTTAAGTTATCTAATATTAAAAACTTTTGTTTCAATTATATATACAAAGTCAATTGTAATAGCGCATAATTAATTGGATCCGAATGCCCGGCAATTATGGCATTTCCAACTTCTAATTGCTTTTTTTGTTGGATTTCGTAAACAACAAAAAGTCTTTTTAAGAAGAGTGACGAGAGATCAGAGAGCATATAATAGAGAGAAAAGAACAAACGAATAGTTGAAAACTAAAACTAATTAATTAAACTTGTTTTTAAAATTTTCAAGAAGGAAAAGGATGAAGAAAGCTTCAATATTTTGTTTTGTTGTCGGAAAGAATACAGTATAAAAAAGAATAACATTATTATGGCTCTATTCAATTGTTCATTACAAATAACCTGTTGGCAGCTTGCATATATAGATACGTTTTATATCCCAACAGTTTTTTAAAAAATGGAAGATTAAAAAGATCATTAAAATATAGACTCTCTCCACTCCCTCCCCCTTTTATTACACATACTTTATGATGAGGCAAACGGAGGTTAAGAACTACAAATTAAAAAAAGAATACCATTATATGGTATATACCACATTTCCCTATTCAGTATTAGCTATATCATTAACAAATCAAGAAATCAGCCAACAAAGATTGACCTAATTGGTAAGGAGTCGACTCGTAACCTATAAAATTGTAAGTTTGATTTCCATTGCATGCCGATGTGAAGATGACCTTGTTGGTAAGATATATATAAATACTTTTGTAAGCACTCATAGAGCTTAGAGGCATGCTCTGATCTTGGTGAGCCATCGAAAAAAAACCAACTTAAATTTTTGTAAAACAAAAAAATTTAAACCAAATAATTATTTTAGACCTCAAGCTGGGATCAGTGTTTTTTTTATCATCAAGTTATTTTTTTGTTCTATTTTAATCTTTAAACATTTTTTTTTGGTAAATTAGTGCAATTTCATCTTTAAACTTTTACATTTGGTAAAGAGAACAATAAATTTTGTTTAGTATTTAAACAAATAACTACAATTTTTTCTCCAATTTGTAATCAAAAAATCATTTTCTTTCTTTCTTTGTCATTTTATTTCTCATCGCACATATGAAAAATTACTAGAGAAATAATTTTCTCATAATACATATGAAAAATTACTAGAGAAATCATTTATCTAAACTATCTAGAGTATACGTAACAGTATAAATCAGATAAAATTATATTTTCTTTCTTTCTTTGTCATTTTATTTCTCATCGCACATATGAAAAATTACTAGAGAAATAATTTTCTCATAATACATATGAAAAATTACTAGAGAAATCATTTATCTAAACTATCTAGAGTATACGTAACAGTATAAATCAGATAAAATTATATTTTAATTTAAACATAAAAAATAAAGAAGCTAGAGTCAAGTAATATACGGAGCAATAACACTGACGGAAATTTGTTGAGAGTGTACGTACGTAGGTATAAATTGAAAGTATTTATAACGTTTAATTCCTTGAATATTAATTGGGGTAGGGATAGGGATCCCAGTTAAATATAAAGAAGAGTAAAGAGAGAAAGTTTGTGGCTGGGGTTCAAAAGGATGGAATTGTTGGTGTTGGGGATTTTGTGGGCGAGTGTACTGTAGAGTGAGGCTAATTAATTAACCATGGTTAATGTCAACGTTATTTGGAGTCCGAAAGAAAGACTAGAAGTTGATCTTGACCTACAGCTTTGGTTAACGTAGAAATTTTGAAAGCTGAAACCGTGAAACGTGTGAAGATATTTATACATTTTATTTTATGGGTCCTTATAACATGTGCCCTTAGGATATATGTTAAGGTTTTTTTAAAATTGATCAAGTGAGTTTTCAAACATTAAAAATTATCTTTTAAATGAATTTTCATAGATTTTAAAACATGAGATACTTTACTAACCAATCAGAAGAAACCTTAAAATGTGCCTTAAGGGCACATGTTAGATAAATCCTTATTTTATAACTGTTTGTGATAAGATATATTATTTTAATCATAATTTTTATTTATTATTTTTTTAAATGATTACTTGTGTAAAAAAATTGTCATTATGTTTTTTCTCGTTGGCCAAAAAAAATTGTTTTTTCTCTCTATTATAATTAATCGTGTAAATTAAAATAATTTTGTCATGAATCTTGTTTTTTCATTAGAGAAATTTATTATTAAAATTTTATATATGTCTACCTCTTTTATTTTATCATACAAACACATTTTCATATTTTATTATTAGAGGGTTGTGTACTTGTTTTCTGAAATTAAATTAAAATTAGAATGGCATGAAAACACGAAGGAGTGGGACTGACCGCGTGTGTGGGAGATGGTGGTGCGGCTTGTGGGGCCCTTCCCTTCTCTTGTCTTCTTCCTCCACTCTATCTTCCCTTAATTTTCATATAGTTAACAATCTCTTCAAAACTTTAATCATTTTTTTGGCCCAAAAAAAGAAACTTTACTCATTTTTATTTATTTTATTACTTTTTCAAAATTGATTGAGTCTTTTGCTCAGAAAATAAGATTTTAACTTTTTGTATGGTATTCTCTAGTCAACTTTTACGTACTGAGATATTTCTCATGCGATCTAAGGAAATCAATTATGATATATTGATTGTTTGTAATGGTCTTTCACGTCTAACTGAATTAATAAGATATGGTGGAAAAAACAAACAAAAAATATTTATGTCCGGCAAGTTTAAAATTATCACCAGCAGTATATATAGTTATATACACGCCTACGGATTTTATATATATACTATATATATACATTTGTAGTGTAAATAATAAAATGATTCAAGTAGATTCGACACTCGACAGATTGGATACTCACACAGCATGATTTAATAATTGTTTTTTCTTTTAATTCTTAATGTTGACAACCTACAGCAGCATATATATACACAAAAAAATAGAAGTTCGGTCACGCACGTTGAACATAGCCGTCTGTATTATAAAGTTAATTAATTAAATGTGTATACGTTGGTTCATATTTTAAATTTTCGGTCATCTTTAATTTATTGCACGATATCTACTGGGGCGGCCAATCTTGTCATTTGGCCTTTTTTTTTTTTTAAATAAATTGCTAATCAACCTACTTAATATATTGCTTCGTAGTCACTCGTCATATTTAATACATATATATACCATCGACATTATTATATGTTATTCAACGAGATTAACTTATGTTAAAGAATCGACATTCTCTTTTAAAATTATGTTTATAAGCAAAAGTAGTATGATCAATCATCAATGGATATATAGAACAAGATTTCTTATTTCAAACTTTTAAACAAATTATATAGAAGAAAAGTGGATATGTATACAAGTACTTTAACAAAGAGTATAGGAGGTTGTGAGACTGAGACAGTGAAAATGACAGTAGTAGGTAATCACTAATTAATTAATTGATTGGTTTTATAATTCAATTTATATAAGTGGTGGGTGAATTGGGAGGTGTTAATGTTGGAACGTGGAAATTGGGATTGATCTAAGCAATAAGAGCACAAATGTAAAGAGTTAAAAAGTTAATATTTTTTTTAGGGATGATTCTCTAATGATCATCAATCTCCACCAGTGATAAAGTTTGAAGGACGAGGAGCTAATATAAATGTTAAGTGGATCAGTTGGCAGTTGCTATATATTGCATTGTTATAAATAGAGAAAAACGACAAAACTGGTAGTGAAGCAATAGATAAATGCAAACATGATTCCATGTGAAGTAGGGGAGAATTTTAAACCCAAAATTAAATAAAATTGAATAATGTTGATGGTTCTAAAATTCTCGGAATTTCATTTACATTATATAATAATTGAGGAAGGGGGGCCCGAAAGTGAAGACGAGTGAGGCCATTACAATTTACAACGAGATCAAGGTTGGAAAGAAAGAGAGAGAGAGAGAGAGAGAGAGATCACGTGCGGTGTTGAAGTCAAAAACACGGAGCTGAGTGAGCATCGTATAGCTGTCGGCCACGAGGCAACTCGATCTGTCACTTTTTTTCACCCATGGTGGATTGGAAATTAATCAATTATTAACAAGTTGGTTTCTTTCTCTCTCAGTCTCAGTCTGTGCGTGTCTCACTTTTAATTTATATGTATCGAATAATAATAATAATAATAAAAGGTGTAATATTTTACGAGGAAGTTGGTTCAGTAATGGGTTTGTCCATATCTATATATCTATCTTTCAGAATTGAGAGACATGCATGGACGGGTGATGACTGAGGAGTGAATCAGATGATCAGAGCCTTAAATGATAAATGAATAAATAAAATATAGAGGGACCTGCTAGATCCGCCAACAATAATACTAGTATATGTATATGTTGGACGATGGATGCTTAATAGAACGTAGAAGTGGGAGTTGTGAAAATTAAGGAGAAAAGAGAGAGAGAGCATGGAGATGATGAGCAGTTTGATGTCATAAAAAGACAAACCCACGAGGCCTGCACTGCCCGCTAACCCTCAATACAAACATATCCAAAGTAAAGGTGCGCGCCCTACCTAAGTAATCAACCATCTATATTTACTCTCTAAGTAATCAACCATGCATACCCCTCACAATGCATATGCTCCACCTCAGTTATTTCACTGCAATATATATATGCTTCATAATATGTTCGATGATCGCTTAGCTTGCACCAATCTTATGAATAATCTTTTTGAATATACGCAATCTTACCCTGCTTGTTTATCTTTTGATAGAGTGGGGTGTGCAATTTTGTTGAATTTTTTGCTACCTAGCTATACTTATATAACGAAATTATTAACGACAACAAATTTAGCATCTAATTGAAAATTATCTTGTCAAGATAAATGATGTCTGTATTGATCTAATTGATAGTTGAGTTCATATTTTCAAAACGGTTTTGTTAGACGGTGTCAAGATCATAAATGCATGGTATCCAAGATGTTTAATAATGTTGTAATCAGCAACATGATATGGCAAACAGACAACACTTTGCAATCAAGCATTGGTTTAACCTCTGGACTCGTGAACAAAAAAATAATATATTAATTCTATGAATTATGGAAGACCTCAACTGTCAGTCTATTTAGCTAGCGCGTCCATGATCGAGTCATCCAATAAGATGAAACTTTTTGTTAGCACCTTTACATTATCTGACCTAATTATATATATTGATTAACCTCTTAACTACCTTCAATATAATTTCATGTCATTGTGCTAAAAATATATATTGTATAATAAAATTCTATCATAATTAATTAATTGTAGTAAGTTACTTTATTTTTGCTGTTCTTCAGTTAAAATAAATAAATAATGTTGTTCAATGAAATAATGACTTAGAGGAAGGCTGATCCGATCCCTAGGAAATCTATATCATAGCTAGCAACTTGTTCCCAACACTTGCTTTTATATATTTGTCTTAATTTCAAAAAATATTTGGATGAAATTATGGCTATGAAGAGCATCAAATCCGTATTTAACATCCGTATGATTTATATGATATATATTTTTAAATTTTAGAATATAAAATTAATTTCATATGACTTTAACCTGATAAATAATATAAAATAATGAAACATATATTAGATATTGTAAATTTTAAAATTTTTATCGAAATTTATGAATTTTTAATTTATATATATTATATATGTTGTGTCGTGTCATATAATTTTAAAAATTTGATATGTCAATATATCTATGCCTATGTCATATATTGTTTCTGTATCAGTGTTCATACTTCATAGAATTATGATCATATATATAAGTCGTGTGAAGTTGGTTATTAATTCATTTAAAAAGGTAGTATAGAAAATAAAATTGACTAATATATAAAATTATTAGAGATAAAGTTAACATGAAAGAAACTTTGAGAATAAAATAAAAAACTAATATAAAATTTAGAGAACAAAAAAAAGCTTTTGCTAAATCAAATTAAAAAATCTACCACCTTTAACAAACTAAGTCGGTCATTTAATATAAATTTTACCAAACAAAAAAAATTATTGTACTGAATTAGGACTCTCTCTCTCTCTATATATACTCCATGGACTTTACATGAACAAATTTTATTATTATTTTACTTCAATTTGTTTCAAAATCACATGATCGATGGATATGTATGTGTGTATTATATAATTCAATTAATCCTCATACTTTACTGTATATCCTTGATTGACTTGTATATATTTCTCCCACTTTACATAAAATAGTAGGCTAAACTAGAGGAACCTAGCTAGAGTTGATATCCATTAATTTGAACTCGCCATCACTTCTAAAATTCTATTTGAGCTGAATCGTCCCAAAATTAATTAAATCCGCCGTCTTAAGAAACCTGTGTTTTACCCTTTCCCTCTCACTTCATGGAATTGGGTTTGGTAATATTTTGCTCCCTCAGCTCTTTCAATCTGTCTGTCTCACTCATGCAGTGATAAAACTGCAGAAGTTCAGAGACGAAAGAAAGAAGGGTGGGTGAGAGTGTTTTAATAATTAATGCTGGCGTTGAAATGTTATATATATATATATATATATATGCACAAAATGGGTATCTTTAAACTATGAAGTGGAAAAGAGTGGCCTTTTGAAGATGTAAAGAGTATAAGCTTATTAAGCTCAAGTGTATTAATGCCGGCAAGCAGTACTGATTGCAAGGTTAATCCTAGCGAAAGGGCAAAGAAAAAACACAGGGATATATATTAGCTGTACTAAGTTGTAAAAGAGCTTCAAACACAGGCCATCCTAGACCATCATTTCAAAGAAAAGGCATCAGCTTAATTATACCAAGGGCCAACTTGCCAACAAAATATAATATTAATTCCCCTTTCAGCAATAGCAAATTATGTGTTCCTTTCAAGAAAGCCTATGCTTTAAAAAAATTGTTTGTCTAAATACACCCGTTCCGAGCTTAGATTCTCTCTGTTTTTCTAAATTTTTTAAAAAAAAAACATGAAAGCTCATTAAGGAAAAAGGAAAAAGTTAAAGGAAAATCATGGGTACCTTAATAGTGGACCATGTGTTGATAATGACCACATTGTCGTTTTACGATCATATGTCTAGCTAGGGTGGTCTTTATCTTCTCCACTTGCGGGGCTCTTAACGTTAATAGTTATCTGTTTGCACATGTATCAATACAATTTCTATTTAATTTGATTAAATTAATTGTGATCAACAAACTATCAAGTACTCACTCTGCAGTTTTTAATTACGCACATTAAAATATGCATC
This sequence comes from Chamaecrista fasciculata, assembly GCA_003254925.1. Taxonomy (NCBI): domain Eukaryota; kingdom Viridiplantae; phylum Streptophyta; class Magnoliopsida; order Fabales; family Fabaceae; genus Chamaecrista; species Chamaecrista fasciculata. The sequence continues at coordinate 206,361 of QANZ01007028.1, forward strand.
AATGATTACTCATTTACTCTCGTGCAAAGGAAAAAAAAAGATATATATAATTAAACTGCATATATATATTTACACACATTGTATATAGAACATAAAAAATGATAGGTTAGTTTTAAAATTTAAAAAGTGAATAAATAATTAATTGAGTAGGGCTAGCTAGCTAGGAACTTCAAACATGGATTACATACGAAGACCCATATATAGAAATTAGAAGGAGATGGAAGAATTGGGCATAGAGATCCTTATAGAAGAATTAAGGACAGAGGGGTGGGCATGAACTAAGGGTGTTGTCAGTTGTCACCCTACTGGGGGAACACTCTATAATTATAAGAGGGTCCTAAAAAAGAGACAGAATAAATGGGATTTGAGTTTGAATAGAAAATTGAGACTGAACAACCTTCTGGGTTTCACATGCTGCTGCTCTTTCTTCCCAATTCAGATTCATGCACCTCAATTCATGTCTTAACTCTCTGCCACTCACGCTTCAATTCCTAGCTCATCATATATAACTCAAATTTCCTCCAAATCCAAGAAATTAAAACCCCACGCATATTACATGTCCACTCATACTCATGTATCATTATATTCCTTAGTTTCCTTTTGATTCTACTTTTGTTTTTCTTCTCGTCTTTCACGGGTGTTTCATTTTCTGCGTCTTTAATTTTATGCACTAATAATAATACATTTACTTCTTTACGTTCTTGATTGAATTATATGTGTATTGGACAGGCCCCCCAATTAATATTGTTCATTCATTCATTGGTAATATTTGGTAATGTATATCTTTCTTTCTCTCTCTCTCTCCCCCTTACATTTCATGTATGTATGGACTGTGTGACCTGTGAGTGCATCATGTGCACCCTAATTTTGACCAAAAGAAGCCACGTGATCACGTGCCGTTCGGGAGGCTCAGAAAACAAGGGGAAACTCCGTTTTACATGTGATGTGATGTGATGTGATGTGCTTAATAACAATGTTTGATGATTATCTTATTATTTATGATTTAATCATTTTGTTCCTTCCACGCTCCCACGTGACGCATGGCGCTATTCTTATCACTCTCACATCCTATAATACTAATTCCTCAACTTCTGGAAAAACGCCTTACCACTTACCACATTATATTGGCGCTTATTCTTTTCATATATACTCCATCATACCCAGTGCTACTACTTCAATTTTTCTTCTTACCATCATTTATGGTTGCTCTGAAATCTGAATCCAACAGTAACCTACCCCATCAATATAGTATGGTAAGCAACAAGTCTGTCTAAATCATGTTAATTTATCGCAATCAAATCAAACATGAAACATACAAGTGGGTTGAGAGACAATGCTCAAAAGGAAGCACTCCTATTGGGCCGCAAACGTCCAAGAAAAGGCCTAATTTTCGTGACGAGAATAGTAATATATACAAGTGGGGATCAGTGGACCCAACTGCAAAAGAAATACTCAAATTGATATTTTGTCCTAAAACTAAATATTTTAAAAATGTATAAATGTAAATATAAAATATTAATAATTTTATACATATTAAAATAATTTAATAATATATTTTTTATTTTTGATGATTATAAAAATAAAAAAGTTTCATATTTATAAAAATAATTTATTTTAAGATTTAACTGAGCTTGAATGTGCATATAACAATTAAACTATTCATATTAAGGGTGAGCAGCAAACTGGGTTGACTCATCAATCTGCAGCTGCAAGTTGGGATGGGTCCAAAATAGTTGACCCCACATATTTGNTATATTTATATAGTTAATTTTTATAATCAAGATATTTTAACTTTATAATTTTGATAATTAATTCAGGAATCCGCCTGACAGTTATTTGAAATCTCGTTTTAGCTTTTTAAGGAAAGTGGATCTTTTGCAGTGTACATTTTCTACAATGTAGAGAGAGAATGGAAGAGTTAGAGAGAGAAGTGTGGTGAAGTGTAGGTCCCACTAATTTTTTCTCTCTTCAACTCTTTCTTTCTCTCTCTAAATTATATGAAAATGCACCAAAATAAGACAGAATTCAGATCCTTTTTAAGTGGGATGCATAGTAAAGCATGGCAACAGTCTTTTACAATTGGATAGTCATAGTATGCTACGGGAGGTTAAGAGTTCTGAGTTCTCACAAAACAATTTAACAAACTGGTATGAGATATAAGTCGTAAGTGCCTGTCAAATGCAAGAAATTAGGAGAAAAACATAATAACAAAGCCAAATACATGTATTATCATAATTCAACCATCGGCATGCTAATATAAATATGTAATGTAAGTATGCAAGTATTTGGCAATTGGATTATATGAAAAACTAGTTACTGCAATCTGATTAACTTTATTGGTAATTCATATATTTGCAGACCAGTGTGCTTTATTTGTTTGAGTTGCCTTGTTGGTACGTTTGAATTTCAAAAGAAACAGTTCTAAGCAAGTCCGGTTAAAACTTTTGTCCATATATTGTATAGTATGCAATGCAATAACTCCAAATCTCCAGAACCTTGAAATAAAATTTAAATCGGTAGCAGAGTTCACATAAACTAGAAAATTTTTTGGCCAAAATTCAATGAGATATGAAAATGAAATACAATTATACTAGTAGTTCTTCGTCATAGATACAGAACTACTCTCCCAGCCAGTTTCAGGAAGTTCATTTTCCTTGATCAATGCCGAAGGATGCACATACATTTTCAAGTAATTACACTTGATTCAACGTAATCAATCAACGTAGAAGTCATTAACCACAACGCGATAATTTTCTTAACAGATACAGCGCCAATTGAACAAATAATTGACATTGTAAATACCATAATTTCATTCATACATTTTTTTTTTCGGTTAAGTGCATTCATACATTTCTGAAACTAAAGCCAAGGGACAATGATGCTTGCTACATCGTCTCGAAACCAAAATCTTAATGTAAACTCTGTACCTGTTTGAAGAGAGATAAGTAATTCGACAAATGAAAAGGGAAAATTACAAATTCCCGTTCAGAGTATTGAGTTATTGACAATGCTAACAAAAACCTATGGGCTATGGCCCAGATCCAGAAAAGCCCAGAACGAGTCCAATTTGCATATTAAATTATTTTCTTTGGACTTCTTGGCCTGTCTGATAGCAACTTGAATACCGTGAAGTGATGAAAGTTGAAACAAGAACAAAGAAAAAAAAGAAAAAAACGTTTCTTTTTCTTTGAGTCAGTGAATGAGGAGAGACAGAAGTTGCAGACTATCTGCAGGATACGTTTTTCAAATTCTAAACACCCTAAAGAGTAAAGACGAGCTGAGTACTGATTATTTCTGATTACTTAAAAAAAGATAAGCTAGTCTCAAGCAGACTGCAAACTTAACAGGTTTGATTCACTCTAGTTTTTTTTTTTTTTGAGCAAATCACTCTAGTTCAATTAATAAAAAAAATTATAGGTGTATTATGTTTGTTTTAGTTATGAGAGTTTTATTTTTGTATTTTGAGGAGTGAATTTATTTCTTTTATTGAAGAAGTTTCAAACTTATCTCATTAATCAGGTCTATTTTTTTTTATTGGCCATTATCAGGTCTATTTGTATGAACGAATATTTAAAATTAGGGTAAATTACACTTTGGTACCCTGTGGTTTGACCTTATTTCATTTTGGTACCCTGTAGTTTGAAACTTGACACTTTGGTACCCTGTCGTATTCTCCTTTAATACTTTGGTACCCTTTGGAGCTATTTTGTAATTTTAACCATAATAAATTTTGCAAAAATTACATATTGACCCCTAAATTTTTTTAAAGTTTTCATTTTAGTCCCTAGATAATATGTATCTAGGGACTTATTTGTAATTTTTTAAAAACTTTTTGGGGTCAATATGTAATTTTTGAAAAATTTATCATGGTTAAAATTACAAAATAACTCCAAAGGGTACCAAAGTGTTAATGGAGAATACCACAGGGTACCAAAGTATCAAGTTTCAAACCACAGGGTACCAAAGTGAAATAGGGTCAAACCACAGGGTACCAAAGTGTAATTTACCCTAATTAATACTATGTTCTCTGTTAGAAAATAACCATTAGTAAAGGGATGTAATTAAAAAATATCATAAAACATAAAAATACTCAAATTTATAAAATATTTTTTTTTAAGTAGCACTCGGATAATAGAAAAAATCCTATGACCTGTCAAATCATTAATAAATGTTTTTTTTTTGGGAAAAAAATGAAGAAAATATACCTGCAGTTTCTTTTTTCTTTTCTTAAATCTTTTTTTGGATGACTCTGTACCATTGTCTTATTAGTCATTACTCGTAAGGGTATATAATATTTAAACTCATCATCAACTGTAAAACAATATAGAATTTCTGTCACCAATTCATGAATTGAATGATAAAACCTAGGAATTGTAGGACAATATTTAAATAATATCCACTAGCTAGTGCTAGTGACTAGTGATCGAGTTGGACAGATAGTAGCTAAACTAATATTCCCAATTGAAGTCGTTACTCACTAGAGTGGCAGAAAATGAAATAAAGAAATATAAGATGGGTAAATTAGCTGGAAGTCAAATCCATCGTCTAATTAATTATATGATTAAAGTAGATGTTCTGCCTTTTTCAAAAACTAGGATATGCAAATTGAACTTATTATTTAATGATAAAACGTAACTTGGCGTTGAGTAGTGAAGAGTGAAATATATTAAGTGGGTAATTAATTATTAAGAGCTCCCATGTCTGAGTGCAAGAGGTGGACGACATAAACAATGATACTAGAATGTTTGGACATGGTTGTTTCTTTCTTGGATGCTTCGAATTCGTAGGCGAAGAATGCTATGTCTTGCATTCCAATTTCCAACACTAATTAATGTGTCATGTGTGTTTCTTCATACATAGGCTCTGGCTCTTTCTTCGCTACCGCTAGCTGTTATTTGAGGAAAAGGTCAAAATGGAATTAGTTGTCATATCATAATCTTCTTCAAATTCCTTAAACGAGCAGAATGAGGTTCTTCCTTAGCTTTTTAATTTTAATCTCCTTTCTGTGGGGGATTTTGCTATTCGACAACAAGAAAACAACAAGACAGGGAATTGAAGAGCCACATTGTGAGCATAATTAATGCTCATTTTAAAAAAAATATTACTCCCTCCGGTTCTGAATATTTGGTGTTTTAGAAAATTATTTTTGTTCCAAAATATCTGATGTTTTATAAATTCAAGAGAGCATTAATTATTTTTTTACCATTCTATCCCTATTAAATATAGTAGAGTCATAAATGTATAAACATTTTCCAAGTAATTTAATAGGGATAGTTTAGTCATTTTACTTCATTTTTCTCTTCATTCTATGTTGGCTAATCATTTTCTTAATCTGTGTGTAGAAACTTAAACACCAGATATATAGAACCAGAGGGAGTATATTAATTCAGTCTGTATAGTTTGACCCACTGCCTAACACAATGACACCCGTCAACAAGGAGAGAAACATATCATATTTATGTCTGAATGGCGTTCTCCCTCTATGGAAACATTTATTTGGTCCAGAAAGATATAATTTTGATTGCTTTTGATAACCAAATTGGATTTGCTTATTAGTGATTAATAATGTTTGCATGCACCAAACTTTGGTGTATGCCTTGGAGTTGATCCAATGATATAATTAAGCAAAACAGTAAGAAAGCAAGCGGATTGTTTTATATAATTAACTGCGCTTGTTTTATGTATAGTATCTATAATATGTATTATTGTATTGTGTGCTTCAAATTTGAAACAGTGGGTAATGCACTTAAAAAGTTCTAAGCAGTATGGAGTAGCTCTCCTTCTTCATTGAGTTTTGTGTCAATTAATTTGTCGCTTATTTCTTGGTGGTGAGGGGGATATATGAATGCATGGGATGAATAAATTAATCTAGTTGTACACATGATTAGGACAGATCACTCACAACGTCACACCCATGTACAGAAAATATATATTTATCCTGAAAATTAAACCTTGTTTAATATATATTTAATTGTCTGAGCCCGGGTTCGAACCGGTAGCGCTGGTAGCGACTTTAAAGTTAAAATTCTAATACTTTAAAATTTAAATAATATTGTTACAGCTAGTTAGCTTAATTAATTAAATGCCATTTTCGTAGGGGATTATATATATATATATATCTTATATTATATGGCTTCACCCCTTTCTGGTCGTCCATATTTTAAAACTATAATACAAAATTAATAATAAGAAGAAAATTATTATTTGATCTCTTCTTTTTTACTGAGTTAATGATTTAGTCCCTCATTTATTTTATATACATATTTGTGTGCCCGTTAGGGCACGCAAAGCCTCTAGTTATATTATATGTCTATAATGCTTTCTAGTCGTTCATATTTTAAAATTATAGTCTATAAATAAAATTAAAATGTCAAATATATATTTATTTATTTTTTATTTTTAAATATGTAAAATTTTGAGTTTGTTGCAACGGTCACAATCCACGCTCAACATAATTCACATTCATTATTTGTATTACCATTGAAACAACTTAGGCTCTGATTGGGGACACCCCAATCCTAATCCAATTATCTCATTCAATCTTAATCTTATCTTAGGATTGGATGAACAGTACTGATTGGGTGTTTTTTGGAACCTCCATCTCATCTCATCCCATCCACATCATCATCTCATTCACACCATCATCTCATTTTCTCTTACAATTACTAATCTATCCCTACTTACACACCTATAATTACCTATACTTTAATACAAATATAAAAAAGAGAACTAGACAAAATAGTAATTTTACATACCCTCATTTATTACACTTATAATTTTCTCTCTCTATCTATCATTTCTCATCATTTTTTTA
>QANZ01007028.1:222487-234206 GCA_003254925.1 Chamaecrista fasciculata
GGATTTTTTTTTTTGGGCTGAAGTTTTTTTTTTTTTGCCAACAGGCCAAAAATAATTATTGGGCCAAATATGTATTTTTTTGTTACTACCTAGTGCAGTTCATAGGCTCAGTTTTTTGTTAAAAAAACAAAAGCCCGTTTAAGCCCGCGGGTAGCCCGCCCCGTACCCGTTTAGCCTGCGGGCTAAACGGGCCAGCCCATTTAGGCCCGCATTTAAACGAGCTTATATTTTGAAGCCCAACATCGCCCATTTAGCGGGCGGGCCGGGCTGGGCCCGCAGGCTTGGGCCCATTTTGACATCCCTACTAATTTCCCTCTTCTTTCCTTCTTTCATCTTTCTTTATCCTCAAGAATTTGGGCCCGCTTACAACTCCCAGGCCCTTTCTCAATGCCTTATCTTCCAGGCCCATTTCTAACTTTGGACCTTTTCTCCTGCCACACCTATAACTTGTGAAACCCACAACTACAACTGATTTCAATCTTCCATTCCTTTAACGGAAACATTTATGATTTAACACCAAATATAAAATTACTTAAATCTCATTTTGGTCTCAAATTATAACATGAATTTTATTTTGGTCCTTAATATTTTTTCTCCCTTTTTTAATAATCTTCAACTTTTTCATTTATTCTACTTTTAGTCTAAAACATAATCTTCTATGATTTCTACTATTATTTTTGAACTGATCAATACTTGAACAATTTTTCTTTGATACAAACAAACAAACATGAAAAGTGAAAATCAAAAGAAAGACCAAGAGACAAAGAGGATAATTTAAAAGAAAATGAAGAGAATAACAAACCTAGTGGTATTCCGACATCCATCACGGCAGAAAAATTGATAAAGCATAGGTCTTAAAGAATACAGCTTTTCTTATATTGATGAATATATATGATTAACACAATTTAAAGAAAGATGAGGAAATTATGGTTGCTAGCATCATAGGAGTTCTTGCATGAAAAAATAGATCTGCTTTTCCTTATACTATAATTAGATCCAACAGTACCTTTCTTCTTGTCACTGCCCAACTCTTGAAGATTCTCAAGTTTGGTACACTTCTTATAAGCCACAAGAAAAGGGTCTTGTTGGCTGTTTCCTTCTAAAGCCCTTCCCTGAAGTGCTTTTGAGTGAAGGTTGAGACAGACATGGAGGCAGGGGAATCTTCATGTCTTCAACGGTTGGATTAATCTTGCTTGAGCCTTCGAAAACATTACACTTGGGTGGTGGTGGTAGTAATAATAATGTCGAAGAGAAGACATTATTGCAGGGATGGCTTCTTCTGATTTTATGTTGATGTTGGAACAATCATGCTTGAAGGGTGTGGTCTTACGAATCTCGGGCTTGTCGTCCCAAGCGAAGGCTATGCTTCCATTTGATTGAACCTTTTTTCACTCATCGGGGTTCAAATTTTGGGGCATACAGACAGACATTACTGTGTATGCTTCAATTGGCGAAGATGTGTGGAAGATTGTTACAGTTTAATTAAAGATGTGAAGAGAAGTGGTTAATCAATATGTATGGTATGGGCAGTGTGAATGAAACTGATAAACTAAAACTAACTGTGTTATACGCTTAGGCAAACAAGGGACAGTTACTGTTGCGATGAATATATTCTTTTTTGGACAATGAATATATTCAATAACCAGCACCTTTTAGGCGTATGTTTAAGGGTATTATAGGAAGCCAAATCTTTGAAGCCTGATTTTTTTTTTTTCTTTTTATAGATAGAAAAGATTAAAACATTATATTCTGTTATCGTGGAATGTTTCAAGATACCAAATTTACTGTGTTACTCTATGTTCCAGATTAGATAGGACAAATTCCCGGGTCATTTTAAAAGAGTGAAGAAAGGCAGGCGAAGTGACGAAGTAGTAGCAAATAGCAATCGTCAAACACCGTGTTTCACTAGATCTGCATCCACCATCCTAATTGATCAATCCGATAACTCAATCGCGAAGAATCGGTTTATCTCTTTCACAAACGTGTTGCTTCCATGGCGAACGTGAAAGAAATATTAGGTGACCTGAACCGAGACTCTTTCGTGCCTCTTCTCTCGAAGCTGATCGGCGAATCGAAATTCGTTCAGAACAATCCTCCGGACCTGATTCCCGAGGAAGACAGAGTGGTGAAACACGTGATGGATGTACTCCTCCCTTTCAGCACCACCACCGGCGGTGGACCTTTGATCCTCAATCACGTCACTTATTTCCCCGGCAGAGGTAATCTCATCGTCGAATACCCTGGAACTCTCCCTCCCAAAATCCTCTCCTTCGTCGGTTGCCACATGGACGTCGTCACTGCTAATCCCAATGATTGGGTATGCTATGCTATCAAACCCTATCCATCAAATTTTCTTTATTCACGATTTTGCATATCAGTTAGGTTTTTGTATAAATACTGTATCACTTATAAATCACCCTCATCTTTGGCAAATTACGAAACGGAGGTTTTTATGTAATTATATATGCGGTTTGAGTTAGCAACTGAATATGGCCAAACTAGGATTTTGATCCATTCACATTGAGCATTGATGGAGATAAACTTCGGGGTCGTGGGACTACTGATTGCTTGGGACACGTTGCCCTTGTAACCGAACTCATGAGGAAGCTTGGGGAAACAAAGCCAGCTTTGAAATCAACTGTTGTTGCTGTTTTTATAGCAAATGAAGAGAATTCTGCCATAGCTGGGGTTGGTGTAGATGCACTTGTGAAAGACGGCCTTCTCAACAAGCTAAAAGAAGGTCCTCTGTAAGTGATTATTATCTCTTGTCTGTGTATTAAGTAAATATTTTCTGTCACTTAACAGGGATGATCTTTATCTTTGTTCATTATAGTGGTTATTTCAATTCCAATGGTAATATATTCACCACTTTTATTTTGCGGGCTTTTCACTCAGGTTTTGGATTGACACAGCAGATAAACAACCTTGTATAGGCACTGGTGGTATGATTCCTTGGAAACTTCATGTCACAGGGAAGCTCTTTCACAGTGGATTAGCTCACAAGGTATGCTATTACTTTCTTCATTTCTTGCCCGTGGTCATTTTCTTTAGCTGCCTAGTACAGACAATATGGTTGCATTGAAGATTATTATGCTATGACAAAATCATATTCAGTCATATTTTGGCCCCGGTTCTTTAGGAGCCTATAATATGTGTCATCTCTTTCTCTCTCTTGCATTGAATCTGTTTGGATTTATATGTTTATATGCATGTTAATTATGAGCCCTTCTGGCGAAGGTAAGCTAGCTTAGATGATAAGGCATTTGATGCTGTGACAGTTTTCATTTGATTAACTTGTAAGGTCCTGTTATTACCAGCCAATGGAAGTTGGGAGTTTTTAATGCGATATTGGGATTCTGATACATGATGACTGTTCTAATCTTAGATAAGATATCTCACTGGGGAATTCAAACATAATTTGGATTTATCTTGAGCTTGATTCTGTGGAACTATTTCTAAGAAGACTACAACTCCTGGATTTTCTTTCCATGAGAGAATGGCTATAATTGGAATTCCTAAAATATATCACTCTAATGCTAGGAAAAAGCCTGTAGAGTTGTACTACAATTATTTGAATGAGCCTACTATGAAAGAATTTTCAATCCAGCACTTGTTTTGGCTTTAGCAAGCCGAGAACCCTGTTGCTTGAAAAATTAAACAAGTAACCAAGCAAACAGGAACAATTTATTTAAGTTTCAACATCAAGAAATAATTGTGGTGTACAATTTGACTCGAAGGCTATTTGGTTAAGTTGATTTTGTGGAGAATGTCATGCTAGTGAACTTAATGAAAGACTTTATTTGGTATTTACTCGAAGGCCATAAATCCACTGGAGCTAGCAATGGATGCACTAAAGGAGATCCAGTTGCGATTTTACACAGACTTCCCACCACATCCTCAAGAACAAGTCTATGGATTTGCAACACCTTCAACCATGAAACCAACCCAATGGAGTTGTAAGTTCTGACTTCTGAGCCGGTAGTAACTAATTGAATGAACTTTTTATATGTAATAAATGCCTCCAATTTTCATAATCCATAATCTCTATTGCAGATCCTGGTGGTGGTATCAATCAAATTCCAGCTGAATGTACTATTTCAGGAGACGTCAGGTTTATTTTCCGCAATTGAGTTTACATAACTCATTTGGTTAGGATTGATGTCACATGACATATTTGTTTCTTCTTCTTTGTTCTGCAGGTTGACTCCATTCTACAAGTAAGAGACATTCTACCTTAAGGCTGAATTTTTTGTCATCTAGAAGCTCGGGTTCCATTTATTTCTGCTATTTATTTTATCGGTTCCTTGAGTGTTGAATTAATTCTTTACATAGAAGAGGGGGCATGAGAGAGACTCAATTATGTCATGAACACTCATATTCGATTCTCTAATAATGTCCTCAGTGTGAAGGATGTGATGAAGAAGCTGCAAGAATATGTGGATGATATTAATGAAAATATACAGAAGCTAGAAACAAGGGGTCCAGTTTCAAAATATGTTCTCGCAGATGAAAACTTGAGGGGAAGGTTTGACACTTATATCCTTCATCAATTAGCAAAGCAATTTGCTGTGCTCAACTTTTGATTTATTATATTGTTTCCCTTTGTATATATATACATAGTCACTAGATAATTGCTTATATATACATGGTCACTAGATAATTGCTTATAATCAGTCGCTTGATCTGTTCATAAATGTTTGAATTTCATAGAATATTGCTAAGCAACACCTTGCTCTCTTTTTACAGCCTTACTCTAACTTTTGATGAGACCAATTCTGGAGTTGCCTGTAATCTTGATTCCAGAGGCTTTCATGTATTATGTAAAGCAACTGAGGAAGTTGTTGGACATGTAAAGCCTTACTCAATTACAGGGAGTTTGCCCCTCATTCGGGAACTACAGGTAAAACAAGTATTTTGTTTATTCTTGACTTAGAGAATTTCTTTTACTTGGATTCTTGGCTTGTCCCTAATCCTTTCTCTGTCACAGGATGAAGGTTTCGATGTTCAAACTTCTGGCTACGGTATAGACTGCCAAAAAAAAACTTGGGTTTCGATTTATGCATTATAAATTTGAAATTTAACTTTTTCTCCGCTCTGCGGCTGGAATTGTGTGCAGGTTTAATGGCAACGTATCATGCCAAGAATGAATACTGCCTGTTTCAGGACATGTCGCAGGGTTATCGTGTGTTTGCCAGCATTATTCATCAGTTGGAAGATTGAGAATGTCAGTGGAGGAAATGTGGACTGCGAATTAACAGTGGCATTTTATTTTTGTTGCTAAAGGGGAGGAATCTCTCGGGATAATGAACATCTTGTTGGAAGCCTTGTATATGTAAACTATTTCTCAGCGACTAATCTTTTTAAATGCGCGATTCTATGAATGTCTTCTGCTCTACATGAACCAAGCAGATAGATTTTAAACCTGCCAAAAGTTTGCCCAATCAGAAGAAAATATTTGTAGTTAAACTGACCAAACTGGTTACAGCCATTTTCTCTATTGTTTTCTCTCTCAATAATTCAAAGGGGAGGACTCCCATATTATTCAGATGCCATTTTATTACATTCAAAACCCGTGTATCCTCACTTATAAATTAAAAAAATATCAGCATGTTCTAACATGCATGCGGCCTATACATAATGTACAGTGTTTTACCCAATTCAAGATTTACTTAGAAACTTTCTGTGTTATTTTTCTTTGGTTTCTTCTTCTAATTTGAGATGCTGAATTCTCTGGCGAAGTCTACGTCGGTGGTCATGTATCTTCATAAGGCCATGTCCCAAAATAACGGTAGAGTATATGCCATGAGTGATAATGGGCGCAAGAATATTATTGGTCTGTCACAGTGAGCAGTACAATTAAAAACCCAGATTAGTGACATGAAATCCTCGCTTAATTATCAAAATAGAGAATAAAATAAGATTCACCTGGATCCATTCAAATCCTAGATAGAGGGCCAGCAGTCCCTCCAGAAGTGGGGAGTATATTTTTCTCATTTGCCTCTTCTCGTACCAGGCTACAACAACCACAAAAACAAACTTTAACGCCTTTCACATTCACCAATATATATATTTTTTTCCCTTAGAGGACACAAGAATTGAACCTTCAAAAAGTTTTTTTAGATCTTGACGACTGGAGTAGTGAGATCGAAAAACTGGTGCAACAATGTAAGTAGGATCTGAAAGAAAGGAGAGACCGTTACTGGTATTTGTAACTTTGGAACAAAAATAAGTTGCAGAAACGGAGGTTTGAAAAAAAAAAGGGAACCTTTTGGAGAGGCAGCCATGTAATAGAGAGAACCGGTGAAGACAGCAGTAAGAACAGCTGCAAATGCCTGAGCAAATGGAACAAACGCAGGTAGTATTCCTGTCTACATTTTGCAAATATATATATTGCAAGTTAGTCACTGCAAGGGAATATTTGGCTTTCAACGTCACTACATTTAAGAGAAAGGGACACACACCAAAGATGCCATTCCTCGAGCTTCAGTTATAACATTACTTCCTCGTAGAAATATATCAGCCAATGCCCCCTGTAAAATTGTGTTCAACTGTTCATATATACCTTTAAACTAGGATATAAGATTCCAGAAGAGTAAATTAGGGCCACTTTTCTTCTCCTACTGGATTTGAGTATTTGAGTAATAAACTCTTATTCATCTTTAAGTTATGAGTTATGACTAAAATTTAAAGGCCAAAGTCCTATTTTGGTCCCCCAGTTATGCTCAGTGTTCCAAATTGGTCCCCCAGTTATTTTTCGTTCCATATTGGTCCCCCAGTTATGCAAAACTTGGCAAAGTTGGTCCCTCTAACAGTTTCCATCCATTTTTCCGTTAAAAAAAAAGACAAAATTAATTTTTAACTCCTAAAAGTTTAAATGTTTGCATTAAGGACCTTTTTCTCTATAATAGAACCAAAATGTAAGAAAGAAAAAATAAATGGGGGTTTTAGTTTATTTCAAACAAAAAACAACAACACTTTTCTCTCTCGTCTCTCTCATTCACAAACCCAGATTTTGATCTTCAAATCCCTTGTCATCTGTTCATTTTTCCACAATAAACCCAGATCTCATTACCCAGCCACGAATGCATCTATGATTTCTTCAACAATATCTGATTATAAAACCAGAAATTTTCACAACAAAATCTCTTCCTCTTTCGTTGATTTTGATGATTTCCGCTCGGAGCTCCGGCGCGCGAGTTCCGGCGACGACGATTTCAATCAGCACCGCCGAGTTGACTCGAATGTCCGTGGAAGAACGATAGAGAAGCCTCGAACGACGATTCCGCAAAATGTCAGAAACATTTTCAATTCTTCATGTGAGTGATGATCGATTTTGAAGTTTTGATTTTATGATGATATGGGTTTTATAATCAGATATTGTTGAGGAAATGATAGATGCATTCATGGGTGGGTAATAAGATTTGGGTTTATTGAGGAAAAATGAACAGATGAGAAGGGATTTGAAGATCAAAATCTGGTTTGTGAATGAGAGAGACGAGAGAGAAAAGTGTTGTTGTTTTTTGTTTGAAATAAACTAAAACCCCCATTTATTTCTTCTTTCTACATTTTGGTTCTATTATAGATAAAAAGGTCCTTAATGCAAACATTTAAACCTTTAGGAGTTAAAAATCAATTTTGTCTTTTTTTTAAGAGAAAAATGGATGGAAACTGTTAGAGTGACCAACTTTGTCAAGTTTTGCATAACTGGGGGATCAATATGGAACGAAAAATAACTGGGGGACCAATTTGGAACACTGAGCATAACTGGGGGACCAAAATAGGACTTTGGCCAAATTTAAATCTCTGAAAGTATTAGGCAGAAGCAGTGTCGGATCTCTCACAGTACGTTGATATCACAATTTCTGAAAACTTGGTGAACTAACGAAAAAGAAAAATCATTACGTGACTGATGATTATATAGGATCCCCAAACTATTCTGAGCCTTATTCTAGTAGATTCTCTATTAGAATTCACATCTCATTCATATGTTGTGAACCAAAATATAATCTGGATAATAGATGGCTCATATGCAAAACGCACCAATCTAATTCTTGGGACATCACTAGGCAGACATGACCAAATCAGGCAAATTAAGGAGCTCAAACAAACCTGAACAGCAGCTCGGTAGAAAAGCTCCTCTCCCACTGAACTTGCAGCAACCATCAGTATAAACTGCAGATATGTAGTTATTTAAATTGAATTTCATCATTCCATAAGAACAATGAAGAGCCGTGTGAAACCAAGCAAGATTCACAAAATTACCTGGAAGGGAGACATCCCGTAGAAAAAACTCCAGAGTTCCTCATCCTCCACATCTCTGATGGCACGGGCATGAGGCGAAAGCTTTACAACTTCATCCTATAAGAATTTATGCCATTTTTTTTAAAAAAATTAACTCCCGGAGAGAAGGCTTGTTTACAGAGACCAAATTGAATAAAGGTATCCACTAGTTCACAAGAAAATCAAGAGTTCCACAACATAGAATTAGCATCTCGAGAAACAACATACACATCCAAAGCACCCCAAGCTGGACCAAAACAGGGTAGTTGAATCAAATAAATTTGAATGTATAAAGGCACTTACGTCAAGTATAAACAGAAGTGCCATAATTGGAGGAACCGAATAACCAAGCCCTTGCAAAATGCAATCCAAAGATAGATGAAAACCCCCGAAAGAGTCAATTCCGGTGACGGAGCATATAAAACTCCCCGCCACTGCCATGGCACCATATATCCCTAACATTAACATATATAGCAAAATCACGATATGTCACGAGTCTTGGCGTTTGGGGAAAGTAATTCATTGAGTGATTAGACTAGTTAAAAGATAGAAAGTGACTCACCGATGCCATAAGTGATCCTTGCTACAGCACCAATGTTTTCCCAAACGGGGAAATCAGCATCGTCGAAAGCGGTAGTGATGGCGGAGGGTTTGGGGTTGGCGAAGGTGGGGCGAGTGTGTGCGTCGTCGATGGTGTCAGTGGCAGACTCGGCGGAAGCCTTAACGCAACGCAGTGAAGATGGGTTGAAGGGTTTGCTCTTATTTCTTCTGGTTTCAAAAGGGGACGAGTTGGAGCAGAGACCCATAAGAGCTGAAAATGATGAAGATGGATGATGGGTATGAAGAGGAGGAGGAGTGAGCGTTAAGGCGAGAGAGAGCTCCATTTCCAAAATGACACACACACGCACAGAGAGCACAAGAGGAGGAAGCCAAGAAGAATCGGACTACTTCAACATTCACTACTACTAATGAATGGTGAATGATATGGATTACCGAGAAACGAGATATGTCGTTACTTGCTGCAACCAAATACTGCCAACATCAACCTCATGGCTCATACCTGGGTCCTTTTTTTTTTTGGTCAGAACATACCTGAGTCCTCACAAGTTCTTTTCTACTCATTCCTCAACAATATTTTCACATTTTCACCGAAATAAAAAATTTATAAAATTAGAATGGTTAAAGGTTCACTCTGGTCCTAAATGTATGCCCTAATGTTTATTTTTGTCCATTATGTTTTAAAATGTTCAAATTGGTCCTAAATATTGGCAAAATGTTTCATTTTGGTCCAAACTATTGAATATGGCTCATTTTAAGTTCAAACTTGACGAGTTTAGACCTACTTATTGTTCTCAAAGAGTACTTTCTCTATCTAGTTGGGACCGTCAACAAACGAGGTCAAATCGATTCTAAAAGTAGGTTGTCTATTTCATGGTCAACCAAGCAAAGTTGATCATATATCTCTCGTTCCAAATTTGAATGTGACGAATTCAGAGCTATAAGTCCTTTGAACTTGAAATGAGAAACGAGATAAATATGACCAAATTCAATAATTTGGGACCAAAATGAAATATTTTACCAACATTTAGGACCAAAATGAAATATTTTGCCAACATTTAGGACCAATTTGAATATTTTGAAACATAATAGACCAAAATAAACATTAGGGCATACATGTAAGACCAAAATCACTCTTTCACCAATTAGAAACAGGCACAAGTGGATAAAAAATAATATATTTATTAACAAGTAATTAGTTCAAATAGTAAATGTCCTCAGTTTATTTTGTGAATGCAATTATTTTAATCGAGAGATCTTTTTACTAGATTAATTCGTTTCCGTTTTGATTATAATCTGTTTTGATTATAATCATAATAAACATGTTTGTTTACGTTTTTTTCTTGATTCAATTATAATCATGATTTTTTAATAATCAAACACACTCAATTACACTTATACCCCTATATATATATCTATAATTACCTATACTTTAATACAATCAATCACCCATCACAAGGGTAAAATGGTCATTTACTTTAATATTGGGCCAGTTTGTAAATACTTATTCTTGTGTTGGGCTAAATTGTTATTTTTCCCAAATAATTTAGTAGTGAAATTCATATTTTTACCGATTCCAACTCTTTCTCTATCTCTCGTTCCTCTTCGATGAAGACAAATCTGGGTTTTGCGACAAATCTGGGTTTTGAAGGAAAGAAAGAAACTAGAGGAAACTTACCATTTCATTAGTCATTCTCGCTCTTAGACTGAAAATCAAAAGATTGAATCCAATTCCCATACTCNTGCCGATGAAGATGAAGACAAATCTGGGTTTTGCGACTAATGAGGGTATACGAAAAGGGTTTCTGAAATTCACACAAATTATTTGGGAAATCTGGAATTTGAAGAATCTCCGGTTGAGGATGAAGACAAATCTAGAATTCACACAGGATGATTCTTCGATTGAGGATGATTCTTCGAAGCCTTTCGTTGAGATTGAAATTTGAAGAATCTCCGATTCTTGGTGGCGAAGTTGAAGCGATAAAATTAGCGGACAACAGGGAGAGAGAAGAGGAAGGATGAGAGGATTTGAAGAGCGTAGAAGTTAATCTTCGTGAAATGGCGGCCATCGTCGTTCAACTGAAGAGGAAGGGAAATAGGTGAAGTGATTAGCGGAAACGACCACATTGTGCAGAAGCTCAAAAGCTATGCCGGAGCTGCGATTCTCGTCGGTGCTACGGCG
The DNA here is from genome assembly GCA_003254925.1 of Chamaecrista fasciculata. Lineage (NCBI taxonomy): Eukaryota > Viridiplantae > Streptophyta > Magnoliopsida > Fabales > Fabaceae > Chamaecrista > Chamaecrista fasciculata. The sequence goes on from QANZ01007028.1 coordinate 233,508, forward strand.
GCGATGATCTGGAAGTCGTCTCAGTTGCCTGCCAGAGCTGAATCTCTGCCAGTTTCTGTTACCGAACAGTCTGAGGTTCTTCAAGAGGAGGAGAAGGAGAAGGAGAATATTAATGATCGGATTCATCACGAGTCGCCGTTGTCTGAGTTTCTTGAAACAAATGCTGGAGCCGTTGATGCCCTAAGATCTCTGTTGCAGCAGAAATTGGAGAGTGGCGATGACGAAGAGGCTCTGAAGATCTTGAAATAGTTGGCTTCTGCGCAACCAGAGGTAACGGATTGGAAGTCTTATGGCTAGATTATTGAGCGAGATTGGTGAGATTGAAAATGCTCGTAATGTATGAGCAAGTTATGCCAGACAAAAGAGAGAGAGATTTTTATGCCAAAATGAATGAAAATTTCGGGTCCGGAGTAAAATTATATTCTCTCTCATCTACTGCGAATCGGTGCACCGATTTCTTCGATGGTGCACCGAATGTCGACCAACAAGAAAACATTTTAGTCCTTTTTGGTGCACCGTTTCGTAGGCAAAAAATGAAACGGTGCACCGATTCGGAAAAACATCCCCCAACCTACTCACAAAAATAATCAAGATTTCACGCTTTTCAAGGCAAACAGTAACATTTTTGTTTTTTTTTCAAAACAACAATCACATCCAAACACACTTTTATTATAATCAAATCACACCTTACTTTTTCTA
>QANZ01007028.1:235745-264771 GCA_003254925.1 Chamaecrista fasciculata
CTCCGGTTCTATATATCTGGTGTTTAAGGTTTCTACACACAGATTAAGGAAATGATTAGCCAACATAGAATGAAGAGAAAAATGAAGTAAAATGACTAAACTATCCCTATTAAATTACTTGGAAAATGTTTATACATTTATGACTCTACTATATTTAATAGGGGTAGAATGGTAAAAAAATAATTAATGCTCTCTTGAATTTATAAAACATCAGATATTTTGAAACAAAAATAATTTTCTAAAACACCAGATATTCAGAACCGGAAGGAGTAGTATGGTAGCACGTGGGAGGGGTCATTTTCACCCAATCACCATGAATTGGGCTTTCCATATTTTATAATCCCAGAGTTATAAACAAAAGTTAAAATGAAATTTTAAAACGAAAATGAAATGAAATTTCTTTACCAGAAAAAGAAAAAATAAATGAATTGAAAAATGGAGAAGATATGGAGTGCACGCATAAAAGGGAGACAGATCTCTGACAACATCTTCCTGGCCTCAGAAATCATGGGTACTATTCACAAGGCCAAAAAACACAAGACTCACTGGGGGGCTCTCAAGTTAGACATGGCAAAAGCTTTCGACATGCTGAGTTGGAATTTCATTAGAGCCGTCCTAACAAAGATGAATTTTCCTCCCCATTTCATCAACATCATCTTACAATGCATCTCAACAGTCAAATATACCCTGCTGCTCAATGGCCACAAAGTCAACTCCTTCCTTCCTCAAAGAGGAATAAGGCAAGGCGACCCTCTATCCCCGTATATCTTCATTTTATGCTCCAATATTCTGTCTCTGATGCTAAACAAAGCCCAAGAGGAGGGTTTAATTTCTGGAGTTAGGTTTGCTCGAAGGGGGCCTGAGATTACACACCTTATGTTCGCAGACGATACTCTTCTCTGTTTTAAAGCCTCCCAAGAGGCCTGTATAAACATCAAGAATATCCTCAATCGCTTCTGTGAGATCTCCGGGCAACAAATCAATTTCTCCAAGTCCTCTGCAATTTTTAGCCACAACACTCCCAGGGTCTTTAAAAAGTTTTTTGCCAAGTCCCTGAATGTGACGACTTCTAACACCCTAGGCAAATACTTGGGAGTTTTTGTGGATGGAAAGAACTGCATAAAGAGGAATGGCCAAGATCTTCTTGACAAATTCGACAGACGTCTTTCTGGTTGGAAATCTCGCCTCCTTTCCCAAGCTGGTAGGGCAACCCTAATTAAATCTGTCCTCCTCGCTGATCCTGTTTACAAGATGTCTTCATTCCAGCTTCAGTCCAACCACCTCAGGAAGCTGGAAAGCTCCGCTATCAATTTTTTCTGGGGTTCTAAAGGTGATAAAAAGCGCATACATTTGCTTCCAAAATGTCAACTTAGACTCCCCAAGTCTCGGGGTGGCCTGGGTTTTCGGTCCCCAAGTCTTATGAACAAGGCCCTGCTCTCCAAACAAGTCTGGCGAATCATTGACTCTCCAAACACTTTGTTTAGTGGCTGGATTCAGAACAAGTACCTTATCAGCATCTCTGATCTCAGTTTTCGCAAGACCTCTCTTGATTCCATATGCTGGAAAGGTATTGCTAAAAACACCAACCTCATTTCCAATTCCCTGTTTTGGCGTATTGGCTCTGGGGATCATATTGATATCACAAGTTCTTTCTGGCCTTTCCCCTGGAACGGTGAGAGAAGCACCTTCTTTGTTAAAGATCTGATTGACCCTGGCAACAAATCCTGGAACCATATTGTTTTGGAGGATCTGTACCCGTGGCATATTCTTTCTCAAATCAAAAGCATCCCCATTCCCTTTTCCCAGGAGCCTGATAAACTTCTCTGGTCCGATCATCCTGAGGGTATTTACACGGTTTCTAAAGGTTACAATAAGCTCCTCTCAGATTCCCAATTGGTTCACCCAACTGTAGCTCCTGTTCCCTGGAAGGTGCTCTGGAAGATTAAACTTCCATTTCGCATACTCATGTTCATTTGGAAGCTGCTTCACAATGCCATTCCATGCGGGGACACCCTAGTGGAACATCATGTTCCTCTAAATTCTTCTTGCCCCCTCTGCACCGGCTGCAATGAATCCTTAAAGCACCTTTTCCTTGACTGCCACTTTGCCCGTGCTATTTGGTTCGGCATTGATCTCTCTCTCAGGTCACATATGGTCACTGTCTCGGATTTTCCGTCTTGGCTGGCAACACAGCTGGACTCCCTCTCACACCATGATGACGGTCTCACAATCCTAAAGTGGATCTTCATTACGCTTGATACAATTTGGCAAGCCAGAAATTCCAAAAGGTGGAATAACTCTTCTACGTCTCCAAATGAGGCCATCGCCATGATCAAATGTCGTTTCAGGGCCTTCGATCAAGCATTCTCTGAAGCCGCTCACCATACCTCATCCACTCTTCCCCATGCTCCTACCATCGCCACTCCAAACATCAACCATATCCCCCCTGGAAACTCGTGCCTCATCAGTTGGAGTAAGAAAGAGCAACACAACTTTTGTCTTGCTGGAATCTTCGTTGAAAGCGATCATGTTTGTTGGGTGGGTATGAAATTCCCCAAAAGTATTAAAAAACTTGAAGGATGTACGCGATTCATTAGGGATCTTCTTCAAATTTGTAACAGCTGGTTCTCCTCGGACCTTCTCCTGGCGGTGCCTTCTACCACCCTGATCCCCAAGCTGCGCCTCAACAATTCGCCGTCCTCCATGGGCCTTTTATGCAGAGACATTTGTAGTCTTGTGGCACATCTAGACATGACCCTTGGTCTCTGTTCTGTTAATCTTTTTGCTTTAGTTTCCTGTCCTATCCTTAACTTTCATTCCAATTGTAGACTCTGTTTCTTTTAATCTATCTATTGTTTATTACCAAAAAAAAAAGGGTAAATTGCAATTTGGTACCCTGTGGTTAGGGGCGTTTCCCCTTTGGTACCCTGAAAGAAAAATTTTTGCATTGTGGTACCCCGTGGTTTGCTCTGTTAGCGATTTGGTCCCCTGAGGTTTTATTCTGTTAGGATTTAACGNAAATGAATTTAAAAATGGAGAAGATATGGAGTGCACGCATAAAAGGGAGGAATTAGCGGCATTCCCCAAATATGTAGGTGTACGTCAGATGGCATGAGTGTTGCATACTCCACCTATCTTATCTTATGCATCGTAGGGGCGTGAGCGAGAGGCGCACCATAATCACCCTACTCCTTCCCACACCTACACATTCAAACAAGGGAGGAGTGCCACGTCATCCAAGAAGAAAAGAAAAAAAAAGAGGTAAAGTACTATTTGGTCCCTCCTTTTTCACAATTTGAACTATTNAAAAGAAAAAAAAGAGGTAAAGTACTATTTGGTCCCTCCTTTTTCACACTTTGAACTATTTGGTCCCTGCATTTTTGAAATAGACTATTTGGTCCCTCATTAATCACAAATGTCAACTCGTTAGTCCCTCTAGCCTATATCCATTACTAACAGTGATGACTTGACCGTTAAATACTTACATGACACTATTAAATGTCACTTTGTCATCCTAATAACCAAAATAAATCGAACTCGAACTGGGCCAAAATTAAAAATTGAAACAGACCATTTGCAGCTAAAAATGGAGTCACCAAAATATCTTCATCACATTTTAATACAAATGGGTCTGGCTCAATTTTTAATTTTTGGCCGGTTCGGTTTATTTTGGTGACTATGATGACAAAGTGACATTTAACAGTGTCATGTTAACGGCCAAGTCATCACTGTTAGTAACAGATATAAGCTAGAGGGACTAAGGAGTTGACATTTGTGATTAATAAGGGACCAAATAGTCTATTTCAAAAATATAGGGACCAAATAGTATCAAAGTGTGAAAAAGGAGGACCAAATAGTCTATTTCAAAAATGCAGGGACCAAATAGTTCAAAGTGTGAAAAAGGAGGGACCAAATAGTACTTTACCTTGAAAAAAATCTATAGCCAAGGCCTCAAGAAGAAGGGTGAAGTGAGTTAGGAAAGAAAAGAAAAGAAAGGAAAGTGGAGTTAATTGGCAGCGACGAACAGAGAAACAGAAGAAACACTTCTCCAGACATGGAAACTATGCCGGCACTCTCACACGCACAATTCCCTTTTCTGCTGCTGCGTACATTGTATTCTACAGTGTGATGTGAATGTGAATGAAGGGCCTATTATATATATATATATAACTCAAACGCCCTTCCTTCCCCATGTGTACCGCTCGCTTCCTTTCTCAGTCGGCGTCAATGGGTAGACTCAAGAAGTTTAGGAGTTTGAAAGACATTTACGATGCTACTGACTCTGACGCTCTCTCCCAACCACTATCCCTACAGGCATTTTCCTCCTCTTTTCCTTTTTCTTTCTTTCTCATTCTTCTACTTTATACTCATACTCATCCTGCTTCTCGATTCTACATGCCTTCATTTCATTCTAGTTTCATAATTATGTGTTTTTATTGCCTGATTATTGGCTGTTTATGGGTTCATCATGCTGCTTCTCTTCATTTCTCTTTTTCGTCTTTAAAAAACCCATCGTTGCGGATTTCTGTTTATCTTTTCAGGAGGTTCGTGCTGTTGGTAATTTAGTTCAGATATTGTTCCAAATAATTTTTTTGGTCTTGCATTGGATTTTAGCATAGTGATCGCAATCGTGCAATTCGCGAATCGAATCGCACTATTCGGTTCGATTCGCTACCAACACGATACGAATCATAGGGTATCGTGGAACAGCCGGAATCTTGGGATTCGTACCGTCGTTCTAGCGATTCTAAATGTCCATCTGGCCGACGACCCAGATGCTGACACGAATAATGGGAAGACGACTTCCGGAGGGAGACGTCTCGCGAGGGCTGCTGAGCTTCCTGAATCCTTCTTATCAACTGTGGTTGTTACTTGCTTAATGTTTCGGATTCAGAGTATAGGACTTGATTGGATAAAGAAAGTCTAAATTGCAAATAAGTCCCTCAACTTAGATGCATGTGTGGACTACTTCCCATTTTTCAAAAGTTGACAAATCTAGAACCTGGACTTCTAACGCGATAACCTCCCTTCGTTCTCTTTTAAATTATTTGACAATTTTGCCCTTTCATCAACCCATTATGACACTTTATTGTTGCCAAGTGAACAAAATTTTAAAGTTGTCAAGTCATAAGACACCCATTTTCAAAATCAAGTAAATAAGAAAGAAAAAGTTGGGATTTCTTACCCTCATCGCTGCTCATTCAACCCTGTTTTCCCAAATTTTGGAGGAATGAACAAAATTGTTGTAGAGACATGGATGAACAAAGTTATTGGTTGAATTCAGTTGAACATGGTAGAGTACAATATTACAATTTGTACCCTAGCTCATAGTTGAAGCATTGAGGTAGAAGTTCAAAATTAGAGTGCATCATTCTTATAGGTATTTTTAGTATGCGCCTGTTAAACAAATTTGTCAGTCTTTTTCTACCATGTGGTTCTCTCATGAGTTATCTACCAGGGCTGTTCAAATGGTTGGTTTTGGTTTTGATCATTCATCCAATCAAAATGACCTAATTGGATGACCGTAAGAGTCATCCAATCCATCTATTGTTTTTTATGTCAACCAAACCAATGCAAACTGATTATAACTGGTTTGGATTGTTTCAGTTGATCGGTCTTTGGGCAAAAAAGTTCTTAAAAAATGCTTTTCATTATAAAATAAGTATAAGTCAAGGTTTGGAGTGGATAATACGATTTTAATTTTTGAATTAATGTATTATTATATGACATATATATATATATTAAACCGAAATAATATTATATTGTAATCAATTGGTTGGTTTTGATCGGATGATATTGAATAAAATTCCCAAATTGAACCGATCTAATCGTTTTTTTTTTTTGCAAAACTCATCCAAACAATTCAATCACTTGATTAGTTTTGGTCGGTATGGTTGGCTTTGGATTGGTTTGGATCTGAATAGTCTAATATGCCTTATATACATTACCTTATGAAGATCATGTTAATTGGGCTTTAATTTTTAAAAGCATTGCTTTTTGTGTGAAAGATCTATCTATCAATAACATAATGTAAGGATAGAACGCGTTGGCGTCAGTTGATCCATATAGCCGATCCTACCTAGTGGGAAAAGGCTTTGGTTGTTGTTGTTGTTGTATTGCTTTTTGTGGGGAAGATGGAGCTACGAGTTTGAAATTATAGACAGTTACAAGAGTCTGGTATATATAGTGTTTTACCAAAGCGACAAAACCCTTGCTTAAACCCTACATATCCATACTTCCATAGATTCCATTAATTTATTCCTTCTCTCAGGAGAGGTTGTTAAAATTCAATTTATTCAAAAGTATTCTATATATGTTTATCATTTTTGTTAGAATTCAAAACTTGAGTCTCGTGCAAAATTCGAGTATATGCAACTCCACTCTTTTGCATCTAATTGGTTGATTATTACTACTTTCTCTATGCAGCTGCACTTTTAATTGGCTGCTTCTCTTTTTCTTTTTTGGCTGTTGAAAAAGAGAAGTATAACCAGCATCATAATTGCAGACATGTGGAGGGAGGCAATATATGAACTTCTTGATTATGGGTTTAATGGGTTGATTTTTTTTTCCTGTTTTAGTGAAAATGTAAACAAGAAATACCTTGAATGCATGGTTTCGATGGACAATGAGAAGAAGGGAATGGTGAAGTACGAAAGAGTAGAGAGAGAAGAGGCCGGATTCGATATGTAGCATTTTGAACAATGAAGGTTGATGTCGCACCTTAACTAACACAAGATTATCGGATAGCCGATATTCATTCATTTGAGACTATGCTCTACTCCAAGTCGTCACAGTGCTTGCGTCTTCGTCAGGTCTCCACGTTGTTCCTGCTTCCTTGCTCATCTTGCTATGCTCGATCCCTACATTCTCACTGTCTAGGTCTTAGTCTAGCCCTTGCTTATCTACACACTAGGGCACGGCATCTAAATTTGCTCTAGCCCCTATCTTATTTGGACCATGTATATGTGGATAATATTCAGAAATATGGGTCGATGTAATGACAAAAGAGTCAAATAATTTAACAGAAAGAAGGCGGAGGGGTTAATAGCACAAAATTAGAAGTTTAGGTGTTGATTTGTTAAGTTTTAAACATTAGAGGGGTTTTTTTTTGGTACATGAACGTAAATTCAAGGGAGTTATTTGCAGTTTAGCCATAACAAAAGAGTATTTTATTTGGTAAGTAAAAGATATTAATTTGGATAAGTTAAAAAGAAACTTATTTTGGATAAGAAACAAATTGAGACATACTTACACTTGGATAAATCATTGTTTTTTAGGGGTATTAGAAGTGCAAGGATTAGGATAACTTAAATACTATAGATTTAGTGTTACCTCAAGAGACATTATCATTGAGCAATTATTTCTTCTCTACTATTGTTTCTTAATTCTTGACTCTCGAGTTATAGTCATGTCTTTGTTAAAAAAGATTGTTGAAAAGATTCTATTTTCGATCATTGTAAATCTTGAGTCTTTGAAACAATATCAAACTCTTGGTAATGAAACTTTATTTAATTCTACTCCTTTGTACTTTATCTATGGTTGTTTCTAATTACTTTTAATTAGTTAACATACATTAGTTGGAGGGAGTAAAACAACAAGGTAGGGTTTGTCTTTATCATTGCATCCCCAAGATCTAGATGTGCTTCGGAAGTTATCATTAATGGAATGGATGGAATGGCTATTATTATTTTTTATCCAAAATTACATTTTATAATTAGACTTGTTTGATGCAAAAAAGGTCGGCCCAGTGCTTGAGGCTCCTACTAAGTGGGGTATGGGGAGGATTAGAATGTACGTAGTCTTACCCTTGCAAGTAGAGAGACTATTTCCAAGATTTGAACCCGTGACCTCCAGGTCACATGGTAACAACCTTACCATTACGCCAAGGCTTAGAATGTACGTAGTCTTACCCCTGCAAGTAGAGAGGCTATTTCCAATATTTGAACCCGTGACCTCCAGGTGACATGGCAACAACCTTACCATTGCGCCAAGGCTTACCCTCACTTGTTTGATGCAAAAGTTTAATAAAATTGTAAACTTCTTAAAATTAGAAAGATAAAACTGTAATTTAAATCATCAAACCATTCCATTTCATTCTTGACCCCCAAATTGTCGCGACAAAAAAGTGGCTTTTGGATGGCCAAGGAGGGCTTGGGAGGCCCTCCCTTGTCATTACATTCTATCCTCATTAATTCATCCAAGCATCAATTTCTTTTAAGTGAGTCATTCCATTCCTTGCCACTCCCTCCTTGACTCTCCATCCAAACAAATTATTGGATGTCCGCATTTTATTAAGCATGAGCATTGTTAGTCACATTACATTGAAGTTAATATAATCTTAAGCCTATATTGATGCTGCATCCATGATATCATTTTTTTTTCTTACAAAGTATATTTCATATGTGTGAGATCATTCGTTGGACTTGTCACTTGCATTATGATCAAACTCTTACTTTTTATGTTCTGTACAGTTTTAATCAACTAATAATTTTTATAAACTCTATTATTGGTTTTTAGGACATTGACATCCCTATGATTTCATTTTTGTTCTAAGATATTACTTTTTCTTTTCTTTTTTTGGATTTTGGTATTTTTTCCTGATATCTTATTGATTTAATTACCGATTGTCGTCTTCCTCTTTATAGCCATTTACTTTTCAAATCAAAGAGAAATCCTGAAAATTTAACCTGTGGGCCCCACAGAGTTTATCATGTGAAGGAGTGGCAGCTATTACGGGTGTGGGGACTGGCAACTTTACCAATGAAACGTCTGAAGCGAAGAATTCCGGTCGGTGCTCTTCAATGATGGCATTCCATTCTCTCTTTCATTATATAGTGTGTGTAATTGTAGGCAGCATATAAGCATTGAGGCAAGTAACATCTTTAGTGTTTCTTCATATTGTGAATCATTCTCTGAAATTGCAGAAAGTCAAGCCGTCGATAGGGCTTCTGATCCTTGTGAAGACATTGAGTTGCTTTTAAACATCAGAAAAAACCAACTTGCCGGAGAATCTCGTGAAGATGTCATAGATTTGATCAAATTTGATAACGGAAGAATCTCAAATCAACCTGAGAAGCGTATCCTGGTTGGTGATGTCTCTTGCATCTGTGGATCAGACCGCACATATTTGTCCATAGGTAATATTTATGGTTATGTTGTGACGAAGAGTGTATCTTGCAGTTTGATTTCAATTGATTTCTTTTCTATAGTTGAAAATAATGGGAATAATAAAACTTTTTTGCTTTTTTTTTTGTAGCTGATACTCAATTTGACAGATCCGAAGAAAATCAACATGATTTTCAAAACTTCATAAAAAATCCTCCACAGGAAGGAGTAGTTTGTCCAATCTTGTTTGATTATGCTATCTCATCAAAGGTTATAGATCTCTTGTAATTTTGAGATAAAACTTTCTTTTCATATTGTTTTAAAGTTTGAAGTTGATTTCATTTACTTAATTTTAGATAAAGCCTATTGAGTGCTCGGGTGAACAAGTGGCGTCATCACCAGCAAGAGTAGCCTTATCTGAGATTAGTCAGATAGATGGTGCTTACGACTACCCTGCGATTAGGATAGATGATCCTCATTTGAATTCCGAAGATTCTGCTGTTGAAACTGAAAATCCTTTATACTGCAAAAAGCATCTGCAGAATTCTTCTGCTGCAATTGAGGTGGGAGGACAATCTATGCAAGTGGGCCTTGTGGGTATGTCAGACATAATGGAGAATGAGGTATGTGATATGTTCTCAACACACTTAAAATTATCTGGTTCTTCATAATTTGTAAACTACACTTACTTATCTATGAAGTTGGCATGCTGGATAGATATTTCTCTTTGTTATAACTTTCTGTTTTATGAAACCTACTATAAAATTTGCTGAGATTGCAATAATAATGGTTCAAACTCATCTGAACTTTTTTTTGACTTCTATATTATGATGGGTTGATAGCTAGCATGTATTATTAAATTTTGTCGTTGGCTAGGTTAATGGTAAGGTCATTGCTTTGCTGTATTGTTCTATCTTGAAAACTGAGTTTAAGAAGGCCTGATGTTAGTTTCAATCAGCAGGAATCCCTTTTTGCCTGGAGCAGTTACAAAATTGTTAAATTACTCTAAATTGATTATTTGAAAAGAAACTGGGCAAACTGAAACCTCTCAATTATTTGGATGTTTTGCACCAATGGGCTATGTGCATTTTAAGATAAGGAAGAATTTTGCTAAGTATCATTTAGATTTCTCAGATTTAATAGATCATGTAAGGGATTGGTGATCAATAAGGAAATCAATTGATTGAATAATGTTGAAGATTAACAGAGAAATAAACTACGATACAGGTGCTGTGCAGAATGGATAGTGGATATTTTACTCTACCATACTGATGTAAATATGTAATCTATGCTATTCGTGCTCTTCAGTGGATTTCACATTTTTTGATACCTGTAGATGTTCCCATATTTGAACCTCAAGCAGTAAGCACGGAAAGTATTTGGAAGAAATTTGCTATGTATTTTGAACTATTTCGCCATATTTATCGATTAGTTTCACTTGTACTACAATTTTTCAATATAGAATTCTTCTATCATCAACTCAGATTTTTGATTGTTCAAAACAAAAAACTCAGATTTTTGAAGCCTCTGTCCGATATCCTTTGACCTGCTGTGCTATTTTAGCACCTTAGACTGCATCTCTAGTTCTCTTGAGAAATTTTTTTCTATTTACTCTGATTGTATATTTCCTATGTTCGCTGATATTATTGATGAAATTAATATTCTTGAATAAGTATCATCTCATGTCTAAAATCACAGGGTATGGATATGACAATAATCTTAGTATTAGATATTTTTCTTCCAATAAATTTCTTTTGGCCAAATGTTTCCACTTATGTCCTTATTTCAGATGGAATATTAATTGCCTTTTTGGTTGCCACTTGCTAACAGGTCAGAGTTTGCGATATCTGTGGGGATGCAGGACGGGAGGAGTTACTTGCAATTTGCAGCAAGTGTCCTGATGGGGCAGAACACATGTAAATATTTTAATGTTGTGCATACTTTATTTTTCAGGCTTACTTTGGTCTTTAGTTCATCAAGTATTGCACAGTAAGGCAACTCATTCCCCACAGTTTCAATTTGAGCAACCTTATCTCTCTTGTTTACTTATTAAAGCACTTCGGTCAGTAGTTTCAACCAAGGTTGTTAAAACCAGACTGGTCATTAAACCCGTCGAAGTAGCGGTTCAAGGTTCAATGGTCTAATCGGAGTTAAACCGGGGTCGGACAGTTAATAATTAAATAAATTAAAAATAAAATCTTTAATTTAATATAATAAAAATATACTAATAACTATTAAAAATATATAATAAATTCTTTAAATTTAAGCTTGATTGAGTAAGAAAGTGAGAACTAGAAGGATAAAAGATTAAATATTGAAGTGAAAACTACCAAATAGCTTCTTATTTGAGTTTAAACTTAATAAGAAAAAAAATCTTTTAAAATAACATCATTTTAATCCAAAAAAGTAAAAAAAAAAAGAACAAAAAAAAATCCTGAACTGGTTCAACCTCAAAACCGTTTGGTTCAGGGCGGTTTTCTCAGGTTTTGACCGATTCATCTGATTGTTGACTAGTTCTTTGTCAGAGCAGTTTTGTATCCAACTCGGATTGGACCACTGGCCGATTCCTTGTCCAGTCCGTTTTTCAAAACAATGGTTTCAACTTTCAATCAAAGCAATCTTGCTCTTTTATGCTAGTTGAAAATCTTATTAAATGGAGGTATGCCCCTCTTAATTGTTGTATTTAATTACATTTATCTAATGACTAGAGGGACAACTAAGTAGAGGCGCTAAATTGTTTAAATGAGAAAGCTAGAGGGATGAAAATTTTCATTTAAACCTTTTTTTTAAACAGAATAAAAAGAAGGAATTAATTGCTTCTTTATGTATGTCTTCATTGCTTGTTTTCTGGGAAGTGAAATTTTGGAGTTATGTTTTTTTGACAGTTATTGTATGAGAATTATGCTGGACAGAGTTCCTGAAGTTGGTGTCTGGACATGTGAGGAATGCATTCAGAAGACAGATACTAAAAAACCAACGCAAGATAAAATTGAAAGGACAGCTAGAATATCAGTAGGACGTCTAGAGTGCCATAAACCAGGAAGTTCAGTAAATATTGAATCTCGGACTGGTTCAAAATTCATAGCTGGTTCTTCATGTGCAGGGAGGACTGGAACAAATGATGTAAGTTCTACATTTCCCTTATCAGCTAAGAGACAAGGAATCCATTTGAAAGCTCAGTCTGCAAAAAAAGCAAGGATTACTGGAATTAGTGCTGTGCTCCCAAGGTCACCCAAACCTTGCAATAAATCTCTGCTTCATAGGGACTACTCATTCAATAACTTGAAGATGGGGGAAATGAAAGCAACCAAAGAAATTACTTCTGAGCTCCAATCATCTAGCAATGCCCTTGAGAAAGCAAAGGTTCTTGGTGCTTGTGGTGAAAGGAGACATATGGGAACCTTAAAGGCAGAGTTAGATAAAAAAAGAAAGCATCATGAACCAGAAGTTGTATCCCCCAAAGCATCCAACACAAGAAAAAATTCTCAACTTCACAGGGATATCTCATTCAAGAAATTAAAGAAGGGGGAAGTGAAAGCACCTAAAGAAATTAGTTCTGTGCTCCAAACATCTTACAATGAACAGGAGAAAGCAAAGGTTCCTTGTGCTCGTGTTGACAAGAGACATGTGGAAACCGTAAAGACTGATTTCGATAAAAAAAGAAGGGATTTTGAAACAAAGGTTTTACCCACCAAAGGGTCCAAAACAGTCAACAACTCCCTACTTCATAAGGACAGCTCATTCAAGAACGTAAAGGAGGGGGAAACGAAAACATCCAAAGAAATCGCTTCTATGCTTCAAGTATCTTGCAATTGTCTGGAGAAAGTTCAGTTTCCCAGTGCTTGTGGTGTTATTAAGGGGCACGTGGAAACCTCGAAAGCAGCATTAGATAAAAGAAGGGATCTTAATACAGAAGTTAAATCCACGAATGTGTCCAACAGATTCAACAGATCTCTACTCTGTGGGGAGTCTTCATTTAAAAATTTGGAGAAGGAGAAAGTCGAGGCTGCCCGCAGTGTTTGTTCACCGAAGCAATCTTCCTATGGTACACAGGAGAAAGCGAAGTTGCCCTCTATTTTAGGTCCTAAACCATCAAAATTGTGCTTACAAACCGAGATATCACGGGATAAATCCACGAATGTGTCCAACAAATTCAACAGATCTCTACTCTGTGGGGAGTCTTCATTTAAAAATTTGGAGAAGGAGAAAGTAGAGGCTGCCCGCAGTGTTTGTTCACCGAAGCAATCTTCCTATGGTACACAAGAGAAAGCGAAGTTGCCCTCTATTTTAGGTCCTAAACCATCAAAATTGTTCTTACAAACCGAGATATCACGGGATAAATGTAGGACACAAGCAGTGAGGTTATTGTTTTGTTTAATTTAATTAAAAATTAAAAGATACAATTGAACATAGCAGTTCTCTTTGCAGGCTCTCTGTTGAAGTCAAGATCATCCAGTGCTGTAGATTTAAAATTGAAAGGACAGCTGCCAAAGGGTGGTTCTTTGAGTCANCCATCAAAATTGTGCTTACAAACCGAGATATCACGGGATAAATGTAGGACACGAGCAGTGAGGTTATTGTTTTGTTTAATTTAATTAAAAATTAAAAGATACAATTGAACATAGCAGTTCTCTTTGCAGGCTCTCTGTTGAAGTCAAGATCATCCAGTGCTGTAGATTTAAAATTGAAAGGACAGCTGCCAAAGGGTGGTTCTTTGAGTCAGACAATTTTGTTGTTTTGTTTGTTTAATTTTAGATAATTTCTGTTAAATTTAAAAGTTCTTTTTTTGCAGGCTTTCCATTGAAGGTTAGGTCATCCAATGCTGCAGACTTGGGATTGAAAGGACAGCTGGTGAAGAGTGGTTCTTTGCAAAAGCAGGCTGTTGCAAGAAATTCAGATTTTCAAGACAAGAAAAAGCAAACAGATCCAAGAGCCTTGTCTAAATATCCATCATTTAATAATGTTAGCTCTGATAAATTAAACGCTACTGGTTCTGAGGTTCTGCTGGCAAATGCTGGTCACCTTGAAACCTTGAAGAAATTAAACCATGAAAAAGATAAAAAGATGGTTAAAGGGAAAGTTTTGTCAGAGTTACATATCCCTGAAATTTGCTCACCAGTTTCAGATGTCACATTGAATAGTAAAAGAGAGACCATGCCTTGTGATGATGCCTTCAATTTAGAATCAAACGATCATAATCTTGATCCTGTTCGAAGTTGTGGACTATCGAATTGTAGTTCAAAGCCAAGCAGCAACGTTTGCCACAAACCAGCATCTGATGAAGGGTCCGGCCCGGGAAACTTGCCACTGTTGGATGCAGAAATGTTTTCTGAGGCTCCTGTCATCCCAAAGCCTGACTGCATATGGCTGTATAATTCTTATAATTTCTTTTTAGTCTGACTATTTGGTTTATTTTACTTGAAGTTTCCACCATGAGTAAACTCGCATATAAAAAGATGTCTGATTATTTATGCAGAGGCAAATTTCAGTTGCACCGTGGTGAGGGACTTGCAAGTTTATGTGATGGAATTCAAGCACATGTATCAACTTTTGCATCACCAAGAGTTTCTGAAGTAGCGGAAAAGCTTCCTGAAATTATCACACTGGAGGAATTACCTCGCTTGAAGACATGGCCTTCTCAATTTGTAGAAAATCAGGCAACAGAAGACAATATTGCTCTCTACTTCTTTGCTACAAATCTTGAAAGGTTTGTTTGGTCCCAAACTTTTGTAATCATTATGCTCATTTTTTTATATTTTCACTTATACAGATAGTTTCCTACAGCTACAGAGCATATTATAGAAATTTGTTGGATTCCATGACAAAGAACGATTTGGCTCTGAGAGGAAATTTGGATGGTTTTGAACTATTGATTTTTTCATCTATCATTCTGCCTGAGAAAAGCCAGCGTAAGAAATGACCTTTTTTTCATCTAATTTTACAATTCAGCTATCTTGACATTTATTTTTACTTTCATCTCTGACATTTTCTTTTCCGAATTTACTTGTGTGCACTTGGCAGATTGGAATAAGTTGTTATTCTTATGGGGTGTTTTCAGAGGACGGAGGATTAATAACTCAGCAAAGATGCCACTATCCAATTCTCTAAAGGTATAACTTTTGTAAAATTGCTTTTATTGTGGTATTTAAGCTGCCACAAAGATGAGATATTTTTCTCTTTTCCAGGACATAACTTGGAGTGTTGATGGAATTTAATACTTTATACTTGAAAATATTTTATGATTGGAGTTTGCAAGCTTTTTTGTATATTATAATTTGCATTTTGATTGGTTATGCCATTATAATATTACAACCTCTCTACTCGTTGTCTGAGTTTTGTTGCAAATTATAATTGATATTGCTCCTTGAATGATACTGCAGATCGTAGTCAAAGTGTAGTGAAAGTCAAATGAAAAATTTTAGTTCTTTTAGAGTGACAATGTTGTTCGGATAGAGATCATATAGTAATTTGGACATTTTGCATTGGATATCATTATTCATTATGCAATGCAGTCTGTTGCTTTGTTGCGCTTACTCTGCATAGCCTACTTTCTTGCAGGACAAAAATAGTGAGAGTAGGATAGTGCGGCCATTCGATCTCAATGCTTATCCTGAAGAATGGGAAGACACAGAAGGAATTGAAGAGAGTGGTATTTTGAAATTTGAACCAACTGCAGATACAGGAGGCGGATTTTTGCTAGGAGACAGTTCTGGTTTCACTGATTGGGGCCAAGCACTTGACACAGTAGAGAAAAATAAAGAAGTTATTGATCTTGAGCTGTCATTGTGGCCTAAAAGTGCAAAGCAGGAAGATGGTGTTAAGATGTCAATGGGCATGGCAGATGGGAAGATGCATGGGAAGCCATGGGTGGAGGTTGGCAAGGCGTCGACGTCAGGATGTCGTGAGGAGAGAGAGATAGAGACAAAGGAACTCCTGCTTGAGTGGCAAGCTGCGGATACTCTGCTTTCCCTCTCGAAGGACAAGGAAAGATTTAGCTTTTGAAAGAAGGCTCTTTGTAGATAGTACTTAAATCTTATATAATAAACCTTTCATAAAGCGGGTCACAGGTTAACCTAATAATGTCCAATAGGATCAACATCCATCCCTTAGAACTTTGGTTTGAATGTAAATAGCTTGCAGCAACTCAAGCAAGCCCCTGTTCCGCTTCGCTTCTCATAGCGCAACTTTTGTTGGTAGTACTAGACTACTAGTACTTATTTCATGTTTATATTTTGTGCTGTTTAAACTTTGAATCAGTAATAGAGGCTCCGTGAGCTTCTTCTACCTTGGCCAAAAGTACCGGGCACCCCAGTGACCCAATTGCAATGAAATTATGCACAAAGTACTTGTTTTAACTATGTGTGGCTTGATTATGATGTTCATTTTATATATACAAAATATTATTCTATCATTACAAATGAATTTGAAGATAATTTATCGATATAAAAATAAATGAAGTCTCTCGGAAAAAAAGGAAAAAAATCTGATTTGACACCAATGGCTCGCTTGCTAGTAGACTACAGTGTAGTCACTACTCACTAGTCTAAGAAGTAGAGTGGTGAGATTGTACGTGAGTGTGATGTTGACCCTTGTCCTAAAGAAGAATTGGGTGAGAGTAAGAGTATCGTTATTTTCCTAAGCGAAGACGAAATTGCTGTGAATTGTGATTGGCGAGCGAAACCCAGAGAAGGAAAATGTCGAAGGATTCGTTGGATTCGTTCAAGCCCTACACGCTGTCGCAAACCCTAACCGGCCACAAGCGCGCTATCTCCGCCGTTAAATTCTCATCGAACGGCCGTCTCCTGGCGTCTTCCTCCGCCGACAAGACCCTCCGCACTTATGGCTTCACCAATTCTGATTCAGATTCCAATAGTCTGAGCCTTTCTCCTATGCAGGAGTACCAAGGCCACCATCTCGGTGTCTCCGATTTGGCCTTCTCCTCCGACTCTCGCTTCCTCGTCTCTGCTTCCGACGACAAGACCCTTCGCTTATGGGATGTTCCCACTGCCTCCCTCATCAAAACCCTCCATGGTCACACCAACTACGTTTTCTGTGTCAACTTTAATCCCCAATCCAACATCATCGTCTCCGGTTCCTTCGATGAGACTGTTCGCCTTTGGGATGTTAAGTCCGGCAAGTGCTTGAGGGTTCTTCCCGCTCACTCTGACCCCGTCACCGCCGTCGATTTCAATCGCGACGGCTCTCTCATCGTTTCCAGCAGCTACGACGGACTCTGTAGGATTTGGGATGCCTCAACTGGTCATTGTATCAAGACTTTGATCGACGATGAGAATCCCCCCGTTTCCTTTGTCAAGTTCTCGCCCAATGGAAAGTTCATTCTCGTTGGGACATTGGACAACACTATGGTAATTCTATTCAATTCATTTCCTTCCTCATCCTATTCATTTGTCGTTATTAGTCTTTTAGTTGATAACTATGCTGCTTGTAAGTCAGATATGGCCCTCTTCCCCTGCCTTTTTATCAGTTTTAGGGACATGAATCAAATTGAACGAGCATGTAATGTAATTATGTACTCATAGATCAATGCTGCTCCATTTCATAGCTTGTTAAAATTTCTATCAACTAAACGAAGATGGCGACTAATTAATTGAACTTGGCTATGCAGAATTCTTATGCCAGAATCTAAACTTTAGATTTTTTGTTCTCATGGTCCTGGCTGTATGAAATAGATGTTTTTGTTCTCAAACACGGATAACCAAAATGAATTCATTTTCATTGAGTTTCTCTAAGGGGCTGTACTCATGTAATTGCATACTGCCCCCCATTGAATGTATATTTTTCCTTCATTTAAATACTATGTTTTAGGATACAGTGGATTTTATTTTGAAATTTCATGTTATAGACTTAAATGGGAATCTTTATTTGTCTACAGAGGCTTTGGAACTATTCAACTGGGAAGTGTCTGAAGACTTATACTGGTCATGTTAATTCCAAGTATTGCATTTCATCCTCTTTTTCGGTATCAAACGGGAAGTACGTTGTGGGTGGTTCAGAAGATAGTTGTATATACTTGTGGGAATTGCAGACGAGGAAAATATTACAGAAATTGGAAGGTCACTCGGATACTGTAATATCTGTCTCATGTCACCCCACAGAAAACATGATTGCTTCCGGTGCTCTTGGCAATGATAAAACTGTGAAGATCTGGACTCAGATGAAAGACTAATTTTTTTAGGCGATGTTTTCCTGGATTAGTTAACATTTTGGGGTTGAGAGTAACTTGTGATGAAACGTCTGGTTCATTTTGTACAAAGAGGACATTCAATGCTGCCATTCGCAAACCTTGTAGATTTGTCAGTACTCAGTTGTAAGTTGTAAGTTAAGGGAATGTGATTTTGTACTTTTGGGGATCTCATTTTCTTGTCTATTGTACAAAACTTCACTGAGAAATGAGGGACGGGACCCTAATGTTGCTTAAGTTGGAGCACCGATCCAGGAATATGGCATGAAGCATTCCATGTTTTACGGACATAGAAATCACATTTAAGAAGCTGCCCAAAACTATGTACCCCACAAGAGTCTACAAATTGGGATTAAATTCATACAATTAGTAGTGTTCCCGCAATTATCCATAATCCTTGCATCAGTAATTCAATCTTCAGGTAAACATGAGGGTGTGCACATAGAGGATACATGTGAAAGACTAATGACGAATTCTCATTCCGAGTGGGAAACAAAAAGAGGGTTTTAAAAAAAAAAAATCAACGAGAATTTGGTTTAATGAAAGTGATTAGTAATTTATATTCAATTTTTTTATTAGAAGAGATATTCTTATTCAGTGTTCTATGGCGTTTTGAATAATATTATTTTNTTCAGTGTTCTATGGCGTTTTGAATAATATTATTTTTAATAAAAAAAATACATGTAAAAAATTAAAAATAAATGATCAGGCCTAATGAATTTGTTTTTCTTTACAAACAATGAAGCTTCGTAAAACAAATTATGAAAATAAAAATGCTATACAGCGCGGAGTGTGATCATGGGCCGTATAAGAACCCAGATGCAGCCCAATTGCTAAAAAAGGGGTCACAAGCTTTGCGTTCAAATTCTTAAACACTCTTACAATAAATAAATAAAAAATAAAAAAATTACTCAAACATTTAATAATAAAAATAATCGATATGTTAGAGAAGTCTATAACTAAATTAATTATGACATATTAAACCCTAAATGTCGTATTTAATGGATTTATTTGTATTTTTTTAAAAAAAATCATATTATCCATAGCATATTGTCATTTGATTCCCCAGAGACATAATCCCCTAAGATCTAGTTATATCTAGTTGTCCACTATTAATTATTTTTGGTAAAGTGTCCACTATTAATTATATTAATTATAAAACTCTAAAAAATCATTCGTTGGCATTAAAAAGGGGCGAAATCTATAACAAGACAGATTCAACCAACGCATAGTTGAAGCTAAAAAATAAATTGTTAAAAATAAGTGATAGTTGCATTTTTCTTTTCTGCTCCCCATTTTTCTTGCGATATATCATAATGGAACAAAATCTGACGAAAGATATGTTGTTACCGATTCTAAATAAGAAATTAACATCGCACGTTTAGAGAAGTGCATTTGTTTTTTTGTGGCAACGATAATATGGACTAAAACATTCTTTGACAGTGTCCCAAAAATATATATGTAGCTTCCGCTGTAGAAATTGAAGTTGACTGTGAAGAGGGTGAATGGGTTAGTTGGAGTGTCCAGGCTGTAATGAAGTATGAGTGTATGAGGGAAACTTCGCCTACAGCTTCCAAAGATTGCATATGCGTCAAAGTTTAAGTTCCTAGTCCCTTAAAGATAAGACACCAAGACTGTCGGATATATTATAAAATAATTAAAATACAAAACACTTTCAACTCAATTTCCACATGATCAATTAAGGAAGGGGGAAGGAAACCGAGTGACCAGCACCAAATCTACGAATTCATCTAGAGTAAAAATGCCATGGCTCCGTTTGTTAGGGGAGAAACGGGGTATCTAAAATAAAGGCACGGATTCCAATACTTTCAGGTGTTTTGTATGGCAATTTGAGCTATGTAAAATGGATTACAATGTAAAGGCATTTACGTTACATAGGACATTTTTCTTTACTTCACATTTCAGATGTAATCCAAGTCTACCTAAGGAAATATGGTACAATTCCTAATTTGCCCCTCTCACTCCCATCCCATCTTCTTCCCATGATGGTGACCGGCGGCGGCGGCGCCGGCCACCGTGGACGGCAACTCTGACCACTGTGTACGGCGGCGGCGGCGGTCTTGTAGTGGTTGTGGGCAGGGCATTTTTGTCATTTTCTTTCCATATCTATTTTACTTTCCCTCCCCTACCTTTTTATACCAAACACTTTCAATCTTTTACCTACTTTACATTCCCTCAACTACTTTTCCTTTCCCTCACAATCTTTCCCTTGTAAAACCATTTCCTTTACTTACCTTGTACATACCAAACGGAGCCCATATCTTCTGCCAAACAGTACATACAAAGGTTAAAATTTATGACCAATGTCAAACATAAAGTTGAGCAGAAAGTTTAAGATAGAGATATGCGGGAAAAAAAATAAAAAGACAAAGCTTTCGACCATGGATTAATATATTCTTTAGTATACGTGTAGGAATAATTAATTATTTATTATTAATTATAATATTATGTATTAATTATTTTCTATATATGGTTCTTATGAAAATTTCCTTAGGTCTATATTTGTTAGTTACTCAAAATATTAAGTGGTGNCTTATATGTCATGGTAAAGCCACAAAAAATTAATTTATATTTTAAAATTTATGAATATGTGTCGTGTCAGTGTCGTACGGGTGTCGGGCACTGACACGTGTCCGACACAGCGACACGCCCTCAAAATGAAGTGTCCATGCTTCTTAGGTTCCTGGTCAAATTGTGGTTATCAACCTAATTCCCATCATGAGAATACTACGCTCTTGACCAGAAAACTCTCTACCGTAAGAATTCTCTCTTTTGGTTTTTACACTGTTTTGCAGTGTTCCTTTACTCTCTCCATTTGTTGCCAAGGGTTTTACCCAAAAGGAGGGAATTGACTACACAGAGACTTTCTCTCCTGTATCAAAGAAAGATTCCTTCCGTATCATCATGGCATTGGTTGCTCATTTTGACTTAGAATTACACCAGATGGATGTTAAGACCGCTTTCCTTAATGGTGAACTTGAGGAAGAGGTCTATATGAGACAGCCTGAGGGGTTTATTTCAAGTACTGGTCAAAATCTAGTATGCAAATTGAAGAGGTCTATATATGGGTTCAAGCAGACTTCACGACAGTGGTATATTAAATTTCATGATGTAATCACATCTTTCGATTTTGTTGAAAACATTATGGATCAATGTATATACCACAAGGTCAGTGGGAGCAAGATCATATTCTTGATCTTAAATGTGGATGACATACTGCTTGCAGCAAGTGACTTGGGGTTGCTACATGAAGTGAAACAATTTCTGTCTAAGAACTTTGAAATGAAAGATATGGGTGAGGCATCTTATGTCATTGGGATTAAGATCCATAGAGACAGATCTCAGGGTGTCCTGGGGTTATCACAAGAAGCCTATATCAATAAAGTTCTTGAACGTTTCAGAATGAAGGATTGTTCACTAAGTGTAGCACCTATTATAAAAGGGGACAAATTTAGCTTGTTTCAGTGTCCCGATAATGAGATTGAGAAGAAAGAGATGGAAAATGTTCCCTATGCTTCAGCGGTTGGAAGCCTTATGTATGCTCAGGTTTGCACAAGACCTGACATAGCTTTTGTTGTTGTCATGTTGGGAAGATACCAGAGTAATCTAGGAATGGATCACTGGAGATCTGCAAAGAAGGTCATGAGGTATTTGCAGGGTACCAAGAAGTATATGCTTACTTATAGGAGGACTGACAACTTGGAAGTTGTTGATTATTCAGACTCAGATCTGGCAGGGTGTGTTGACACAAAGAAGTCAACATCTGGATACATATTTCTGCTGGCTGAGGGAGCTATATCATGGAAAAGTGTGAAACAAACACTAATAGCTACCTCTACTATGGAAGCTGAGTTCGTTTCCTGTTTTGAGGCAAGTTCACAAGGGATATGGTTGAAGAATTTCATCATTGGGCTTAAGATTGTTGACTCAATCTCTAGGCCAATAAAGATGTACTGTGACAATATAGTTGCTATCTTCCTAGCCAAGAATAATAAGAGTGGTAGTCGAAGTAAACACATCGACATTAAGTACTTGTGCTTGCGGATCCATTGACTAAAGGGATGCATCCAAAGGAATTCAAGAATCTTGTACCTCGTTTGGGACTAAAATCATTGTGATTTAGTTGAGGCATGTTTTAAGTGATGATGTTATATTTTTGATTTGTTGTCTCTTTTAGTTGTATACATTCTTGTGAGACAAACAAACATTAAGATTGAACCCGAATAAACATGGATGGTTTATTCATGAAGATATACGCCACTATTAAGATACAGAAGAAGTTGTTAAGTGATGCATGGAAGGTAATATTCACTTTTAGAAGACTTAATATTCACTTTTAGAAGACTTACCGCCATGATCCTAACAATGTATTCTGATTAAAGTTTTTGTTTTGAGTAGACTAAATTCGGACCAAGTGGGAGAAGGTAGGAATAATTAATTATTTATTATTAATTATAATATTATGTATTAATTATTTTCTATATATGGTCCTCATTAAAATCCCTTTGGGTCTATATTTGTTAGTTACTCAAAATATTAAGTGGTGATTGATTGGAAATCAATTTCTGATTTTATTGAATAGGGAATATCTCCTTGATGGAAGGAAATAATCCCATTAAATCAGGCAAGAGGGTTCCTGGTCAAATAGGGTTATCAACCTAATTCCCATCATGAGAACATCACGCTCTTGACCAGAAAACTCTCTATCGGAAGAATTTCTTTTACTCTCTCCATTTGTGATCAGAGAAAACATTAAAATAATCATGATATTTGGGTTTGTTCTATGTTTGTTGATTTCTTTGTAATAGAACTCATATATATATATATATATGTTTATGATTCTGTGTTTCTTACAATACGCCTATACGGTGAAACAAGAGTGAATTATTAGTGAGTATCGCGATGGTTAAGAATTAATGATATTAGTTCACACACAAAACTGAAATTTTGCGCAGACACTAGGCAAAAACACGTGGTGTTCAGCAGAGTGCCCTGTTTTGCTGCTGACAAAGAGGAGGGTTTTTGGCGTGACGTAATAGCTGAGACTCAGCAAATTGTTTAGTTTTTTGTTTATGTCTTTACTGCTATCAAGTACCTTCGAGTATTCTTTTTTTAATTCAAACATTGAAAAGCAACATATGTTGATTCCATTTTTCTTCTCAAACTCACAAGTCACAAGTATGGTTCGCGACTACGCGTAGAACTTTTCTTATTTAATTTGTGTCTACACTAGCAATTGAACACCAGGGAGTGTAGAAAATCGAAAGCATTATTGCAGTAGTGACAAAATTTTCGGTTGAAGCTAAAAATGTAATGAAGCTGGGAATACGATGACAAACACGTTAATCACGTGACACAACCCAGAATCTTCTATTTTGTCCTTATTCACAATGATCAATTATCAACAGGCACAAGCTTCCCTTTCTTTAAAGGCTTTGACCTTTCATTCGTGGAGAAACCCTTACTTGGCGGCGACTGATCAGACCTCTTTAAATTGTTTAATCAACTGAATTAACAATAATAATAATGATAAAATAAGTATCCCTAATTGGCGATAATGATCCAGAATTACTCATTAAGGAAAGCCAACAAGGTCGTGCAGTGCAGGCTTCGGAGACAAGGGCATTGTGATATCGGTTCCCATTGCTGATGTAGCCAGAAAATATTATATTTGGCGCGTCCATTGCCAAATGATATGTGTATTTGGTCAATGAATCATTACTTTATTACCCTTAAAGTAAATTAAAGACACAAAAGAAAAGATGTATACTTTTACTTACTGCAAAATTGATGGATCCTATTATTTAATTCGATCTCTTTATTATTTATTTAACTTACCATCCTTTTCTGCAATTTTCTTGGCCGGAAGGGAGTTGATGATCTAATCGCCATGTCATGATGTTGTCATCCATCCCATTAATTAAACAGCAAAGATTGGATCCCCTCCTTGCCCCACTGTGATTTGCTTAAGGTCAAATTAAATCAGAGGGCTACTAAAAAATGTCACACCCCAATCATCATATCATATATATATGTATACTATTCTTTTGCTTTAGTAAAAAACAATAAAAAATCTCACACTCGGGTGAGAACTGAAATGGTACCAGATTGGATTCCAGATTCCTCTAAGAAACAAGAAACAGGGAGAGAAAGAGAAATCATGTCCATATGTCACCAATTAGCTCATGTGGGAAAAGGGTCAATGTTGTGATGCATTATTGCTTCCATGCATCTGAGTTGTTTCTTCATTCAGAATAAAATTAAGCAGATTATATATTTATTAACAAAATCATTTTGAGGTGAAAGGAAAATGAGTAGATGATCGGGAATGAATCCGAAGATTTGTTTACCACGTCCCTTAAAAAATGTGGATCGAAGTACACTTTCAGTCTTATATCTTTTATTTATGTCTCAATTTGATCCTGTAATTTTGTTTTGCTGTACTTTTATTTCTATATCGTTTGGTCAAGTGCAGGATTGGTCTTATATGATCCCATATTTTTTTTATTGCAGATTTAGTCTCATATCTTTAGAAAAATTTCATTGTTAGTTTCACAATATCGAATCTTTTGTAAATATGTGAAACCAATTTCTGATCAAAAGATTTAAAATCAATTTAACCTAAAGATATGATATAAAAGTAAAATAAAAAATTGTGGGATCAAATTAAAATTTGAAGTGAAGAGTTTTAGATGTGAAAGTGGGGTGGGATATACGAAGACGATGGATGATCATTAATAGTCCATCCTCGTACTTGTTTGGTCATGGATGTGACCTTCCGGCAGGGAGGACCACCCTGCTTTGAGAATTGAGATCTCATCCTAACACCAACCTGACCCACACCTTCTTCCTTCATTATTACATCTACATTCATTTTACGGTGTGTATAGTAAATTACTAATCAAAACCAGGAGAGGAGAAAGAAAAAATAAGGTGTACATACCTTAACATAAAAAAAAATTAAGGCAAAGTTGATCTCATATCTTTTGTTCAGTTTTCAATTTAGTCTCATATACTTTTTATTACTCTTTTAATTTCATATCTTTAGATTAAGTTTCAATTTAATCCTATATCTTTAGCTTTGTAATTCACTATCCAAATTAAATATGATTTAAAATATTGGTTTCTTTACATACATATCCGTTTTCTGTATGTACTATGTACGTAGTATACTTCATCGCATTGGGATTCAGCCACCTAACTTCTCAATCTAAAATTCTCGCATTACTTTCTTTGGTTCTATATATATTAACCCTTTCATATTCCACTTCTCTGCACCGTCCACTCTTCTTAATCATCATCGTCATCCTTCACTGCGCCCCATGTATTTATTTTTATCTTATCAATTCATAAGAATACATTGTTTTTTTTTATCTTAATATTGATTTGTATCTATCTCTGAAAGCTAGAAAAAGAAAGAAATTAAAATAAAAAATTGGATTAGATCAATGTAGAAACCAAAAATATATATGTTCGTGTTCCGGCGTGGATCGGATCAATTAATAAACTCTCTAATTCTCTGAATATATTGTTTCTTTCCTTAGCTTGTGTTGTGTTTGACAATTGATATTTGTATAATGACACATGAATGAACATGTAAACACAATCCCCGAAGGTAGAAAAACAAGTATGTTGGATCGAGAAACTAGCAACGGAAATCATTATTTTATTTATAAAAGCATTGAATAATTAATGAATGGGGTACAGGCAGAAGCTACAGCATTCTCCATAAATTCCCGTTTGATGGGAGAGTGAAGGGCATCGACTTTTGATCACTGTCCAATTATGTGTCGCCTCCGTGTCTCAGTCAAACATTTAATAAAATAATCGAAATGAAATTTTTAATGGTGCACTCAGCAAATGATTTTTTTTTTTCTAGAAAAAAGAAAAACTAAAAGTTACAGAAAGGGGGCAATGAAGTGAGTCAGTGTAGGTGTTCCTTCGGAAAGCGTCGTATATATTCGGTCAACTCGTCTTTCCGATCCCATTCCCACACTCGTCAGTCAGAAGGAGCAACCATAAATCCAACACATGTTTTTCACGTTTCATTTTCCATAGCAACAACTACTCCACATTAACAAACAATTTAAAATCCGTTCCGTAGTAAGAAGAAGCCAAAAAATTTTGTTGATATATGACAAGATAATTAATTAAGCTAGTACTCAATAATTCATGGTTGTGTTATGTTGTATAATTATATTTATCAACTCCTTTAATTGTTGGGAATATATCCTATGTGTATTATGTAACGATATTCCGTTATTCCCAACTATAATTAGAAAGGACAAGAAATGAATAGTAAGGTGCATGTATATACTGAAGAAATTTACTTAACAATATGTGTTTAATTAGCATATATAATTTATGAGGGAATTACTATAGTGTCAATTGTGACAATAATTGGGTGGATTGAAAAAGAAATGGTAGCAAGTAGCAATATTGTTTGGATGGGATGGGAACATCTGATTGGGATGGATTAATATATAATTAAAATGAATTAGAGAAATAAAGAAATATGCGTAGGGCATTTAAAAACAAAAATGTGTTGGGAAGAGTATGGGGGTGAGGGAATGAATTGACGTGTTTTTAGTGTGACGTGGCAATATTTATTGAGGCAACAAAAAGAAAAGAAAAGAAAAGGCCAAAGAAGGCAGAATTTGACTCAAGTAGAACCATTTTCACACGTGGAGATGAGGTACGGGTAGGCAGCGTGTAGGGTAACTTCCTTTATATATAAATATAATCCCCTCTACGAATTCCACCTTCCCATCTGACAAGTCGAGACACTAAATCACAGAATCCTCATTAGTCATTATCCATCTTCTTCCTCTCTTCTCTCAAAGGTTTCTGACAAAGTGAGCTAATTAAGGGCAAGATGATGGGAATCTCATCCGCCAAGTACTTGCCTGAGCTGGTAAGCAATGCATCCATCTCTATATGAATAAGGTTTAATTTAATTGATATTGAATTTGGTTATATATGAATGAATTGACAGGGAATGGAGGAAGGAGGGATGAGTTTGTTTGAGCAATACGGGATGGAATCATTTGGAATTGGATATGGTTTTGAATTTGATGGGCTTGGTGAGCAGTTGGAGTCATTTTCGGGATCCGCCGGGGATAGCTGCTATTCCTCCTACAACGAATACAGGTGTTTGGATGAGAAAATTAGCAACCAGCAGCAGCAGCAGCAGAACAAGAATAATAATTGTTTATCATCAGCAAGATCATCTTTAGTGGAAAGTCCTGAATCTGAATCCTTTGCTCAACCACCACCACCCACCAGACCTGCCAAGCTACTCAAGACTAACACTGGTGCTTGGAATCCCACTACTACTACTATCCCTCCTACAAACCCTTGTTCTGCATCTAATTCCACTTCCCAAATCATTTCCTTCCATAATTCCACTAACTCATCCTCTCTCCCTCCTCCTCATCCTCATAATTCCAACTACTTGTACGCCTTGGATTCCTCTGTTGTGATCAAGCCTAAATCTGAAACCATTACTCTCTCCACCAATGACAACTTGGATTTCTCCACCCAAAACCCCAAGGCACCCACACCCACCATCACCAGAAATTCAATCCAAGCTCAAGATCACGTCATGGCCGAGAGGAAACGAAGGGAGAAGCTCAGCCAGAGGTTCATTGCTCTTTCTGCCATTCTTCCTGGCCTCAAAAAGGTACTTCATTTTTCACTAAGTAAGATGTTGCATGCATGTATGTGTATGTAAAGTGATGAATTTAAATGGGATGTGCAGATGGACAAGGCTTCTGTGCTTCAAGATGCAATAAAGTATGTGAAACAACTGCAGGAGAGGGTGAAGACACTGGAGGAAGAAGCCGCCACCAAAAAAGTGGAATCAGCAGTGTTCATGAACAGGTCAGTTCTGCTGGCAGAGGATGAGAGTTCGTCATCTGATGAGAATTCCGGTGAGCAGCCTCTGCCGGAAATAGAAGCAAGAGTGTCAGGAAAAGAAGTACTCATCCGAATCCACTGCGACAAACACAATGCCTGTGCTACCACCATACTCTCCCACTTGCTCAAACTCCACCTCGCCGTGCACACTAGCAGCTTTTTGCCTTTTGGGAATACCACTCTCGATATCACTATTGTTGCTCACGTAACTTCTCTTTTCCTCTCATTTTCTCTCTCTATACATTTTATTATCACACAATCAGTACTAATATGATGAATATATATATGTTTTGCAGATGAACAAGGAATATTGCATGACAGCAAAGGATCTAGTACGAAGCCTAAGGCAGGCCCTCAGACACTGCATTTGATTTCAGTTTCATCTTCGCTTCATTACGTCCTCACTCACTGTCACTGGTGCTCTGCTAAACAAGGACTAAATAAATGTGAATAAATCCAAATCTCCATTTTTTTTACCGCAGGGCTTTTCTTCCTTTCCTTTTTCGTCCATCTGGGTTCTGGAGGAATCAAAGCCCTGCGAGTATCCATATATCCCTAATCACTCCATCATCTATCTCACATACATCAGTTTTTCAGTTAATGGGTTTGTTTTGCTGCCAAGTTTGAAGAAACGATCGATTCCAATATGGGTGGTTTTTTTTTCATCTCCTTTGGTTTTTGCGCAGTTGATTCGTCCATCGATTGATCAGCTACGTTAATCTAGCTACCCACAGTGATGCCTCGATCTTGCCTTTCAAATTCGCAGCGCTTTTTTTTTTT
>QANZ01007028.1:266229-278646 GCA_003254925.1 Chamaecrista fasciculata
TTTTTTTTAAAAAAAAAGGTAGTAATTGGCACTTGGCAGGTTAGGTTAAACAAACTCAAATTTCTAAACCCACAACTCAACCTAAATTATTGCGAGCTATTATTTTTTTTTCAGATCAAATTAACCTGCTAACCAAAAAAAAGGACTATTCCTAAGTCAGAATGATAATTTGTTTTAGGGTCCTTCTAACATGTGCCCTAAAGGCACATGTTAAAGTTTTTTTTTTATTAGTCAAGTGAGTTTTCAAAACATTAAAAATTATCTTTTAAATAAATTTTCGTAGATTTCAAGATATGAGATGTTTTACTAATCAATCAAAAGAAACCTTAATATGTGCCCCACGTGTTAGATAAATCATTTGTTTTAATATCTACTAAGAGCTAGGTATGAAAAAAAATATGTTTGTAATTAATGTGTATGATAATGAGAAACATAATAGCATACTCAAATGTTCCTTAAAAGTTCTGATCTTGATTTACTAGTCTTTTTCCAACGTGACTACGTCCCTCTCCCTTTAGTTGAATTAATATGCGCAGTTGAATTAATGGCATATATGTGTATGGCTATGAGAATGGGAGTCATTAAGAGAGGAAGCAACCCAAAGTTGACTTAATAATGGACGGCATATATCTGAATTCTGGGCGGGCATTGTTCCCTTTTCAGGTTGTTGTACTATGTGTTAAGGATATTCAATATTCATTCCTGTCTCTCTTATTTCATTTCATACTTTGCACCCACCACTTTCATCTTCAATATTCTTGAACTTGATTACACCATCTTCACTCTTTCTTCTCCATGGTATTGGTATGGCCGGTGATCCACCTTCAAATCTCTTTCAAACACCTTTCTTCACTTTCATTACTCCTTTTCTCGCTTTCCCACCATCTTTAATTTGTTTTTCCGCCCAAACACTTGCACACCAATTTTGAAGAATGAACATCATACCATAATATTCATGATCACCATAATAAATATAACAACTACTCACTCCTTGCTTATAGTTATAGCCTAATAATAATAGTACCTTGCCATACCAGGTAATACTAATTTAGTTGCGCAATTAACTAAAATATTGTTTTCTCAAGTAAATATCAAATTGGACCACAATCGTTCAAGTGACGCCTTCTAATTCACTTAATTAATACATACATCACACAAGTCAATTAATTGCACATAAAGGAAAATTTCAAACATGTAGAATTCAACCATCTATCTCATTATTTTTGTACAATTTTATACGATACAGGACAAAAATGGATGTATGTGAGGTATTTATTAATGTAAACAAATTCATGTATGACAATGGATAACTGGGACATTCCAACGACAATTAAAAGTAATTTAGTGCAACTGTCAGTTCTGTGCTTGCAAGTTGGTTAGAATGAAGGTTATTTTTCCTGCTTTCTTTTAGTGATCTTGCCGCCGATAGCAACAACGAATGTTGATTTATTTCCCACTTTTGTCTTCTTCCCTCAACTTCAACATCCAAGTGACTAGAAGTGCAAGTTTTCTCAATTTTTCTACTCTCAGTCCTTTTTCATTTCCTTATTTCTATTATCAACATTCATTATTTTTTTCCTTTTGTTTTCTCATTTATTTCTTGTCATTATTGTCGTTTTCTGTGCTGACGTTACACCTTTTTTCTCATCTCAATTATTATTATTCGAGAGAATAATAGGAACACCCAACTTTCCGGGATGAACATCTTTTAAAACTCAATAGCTAATAAGCTTGACTTTGGGCGGACTCTGTTTACATTTCCACAAAACAAACCTTTTAGGAAGTGGCTGTCTATTTTTAGAGGTAGCATCAACCAAACACAAACACGTCATCATTAATTCACCATGTCAACCAATTCCTTATAACATCTTTTTTATACCAGCGAGATCGGCTAATAGATTTCCTATCGTTATATATATATGTCCTGAAAAAAAAATCGATCTCTTCTTTAAGTGCTGAACCCTGAACTGTTCAAACCTCGAACTAAAGTTATATGGTTCGAAACTGTTAAGAAAGCAGAGGTATGTGCTTGTACACACATATCACAATCACATATTGACCTTGTGGAGAAGATATATTACTGCTTTAATTTATATACAGCTTGTATGGCTTCTTGTGGTGAGTTTGTTAATTATGATCACATCTTTTATATAAGAATGTGCGTAAGTGACTATTTCCTTTTTGAAAAAGGGTGCTAGGGATGTAGAAAATTGATGGGAAGGAAAGTTGGTTTGCCATGAGGGGATATAGTCGTATAGAAGATTACTATTGTGACAACACAATCAACTTGAGCACCACAATTTTGACATATTATTGCTCCTAAAATGTGACACCTGTCATCCTTCTGATAGTCACATTTCAACGTTACAAAGTCATTACTCAAATCCCATCCCATGTAATGTAAAAAGGTGTCTTGCTCTCTCGGGGTCAATAAAGCAGCGTTAATAGCACACAAAGAAAAATTGGAGGTTGAAAGGTTAACATCATTGCCCATGACTTTCTAGTTTTAATTTAAAACTTCTCTTATTAGAAAATGACTTTTTTTTCGTTAAAAGTTTTTCTTTGTCGGGCCAAGTTCAATTTTCTGTTTAAACCGAAAATGCTTAGATTTATTTATCAATCCATATGAAATTGGGTTGTTGAGAGCTTGTAACCATTGTTGTTGAGAGTATTAAAAGAAAATTCCATGTCGAATGTTTTTGAGGCCCATTATATGCTAGTTTGGGCATAGGCCCAATCTAGCATTCCCGAGCCTGATAAAGTTGAGACTCGTATTAAACTTTTCATCTAAAGTATTTCTCAGCCCATTTCCTGATTGGGCTCAGAATCCATGAATGCATTTTTTTGGATTGGAATGAATAACAAGCAGCTGATATATTTTTTTTTTTATTTCCTAGTAAAAGGATTAAAAACAAAGATCAATTTCGAAGAACGGGATGCTTGAGTTATAATCCTTGGATGGTAATAAAGAATAAATTTGTTTATCATGGAATCTGAGATTGAAAAAAGAATATGCTAGAAGAAAATATGAAATGCTGGGTACAGAATTCGTTACCCTAGCTCTTCATATATATGAATGTACGTATGGAATATTACAACTGTAATTGGTTACAACCAATAGAGAAAAGAATGAGGCAAATAAATTGCTGACACGTATACAGAATGATACAAACGAATATTCCTGGACTAATGACCGCTAATGACTCTGTGAATTTACACTAAGTAAATCAGCATGATTAAACTATTCTCTAACAATCTGTTAGTGAGCAAAAGTGAAAACTGAATTGGGTTAGTTTAACTTCAAAAGCAGAGTGCTACTGTACAAATTATAATGAAGATTGGGGGTGTTGTCGTCGCTATTGATTAGGGAAAATTGAGACAAAAAGGGTAGGAAAACAAAAGAGGTTGGGAATGGAAAGAGATAAGTTAAATAATATTGGATAGTTGGTGTTAGTGAATGGATGGAAATGGTAATGTGAAGTATAAGCAACTTGGAAAAATGCGATACAAAGGATGTGCACGCAAACTTAAATAGGAGAGGCAGGACAAAACTGAAAAGGACGAGAGGTATTAAGGAACAACAAATCCGCCATAATACACTCCTGTCATTTTGTCTGTTAGTCTCATGATGATTCAGCAATCAGCACTCCTCTCCTCTATGAAACATCACAAAGGGTTCGTCTTATCCAACCCATACAGACATACTTACAGCCATTTTGCCTCTCCACATGCCTCAACCCTCAAATTACTTGACTGCATATTACTCGCTCCAGACGCTAGCTTGCTTTAAAACTATGAAAACAGTATCACAATTGTCCATTTGCTCACTGCAAATGCATACCGCTTTACTAATGCCATCAGTTAAGTCCCTCTCAATGTCCTTCCCTTACACTTAGCCTCTCTCACTTCACTTTGGTTCTCAACTTCTCATTGCATCCCATCACATTCATGCTTTTCAAAGCTATTATAAGTATAAGGATATCTATATCTATATCTATATATATTTATATAAGCCACCTTAAATGATCGAATATGTCTCTTTCTTCACATAAGATTAATGTATACAGGCACGCATATGGCATAAAAATAAGGGCCAATATCTAAAAAAAACGTATTTTCTTTTAAATAAATAACAGAAAGAATCTTGGCCCTTACCCACAATTCACCTGATGCTTGTGTGGGAAAAAAAACCAATAGGTATGATGGAGCTCCACTAAAAGACATATAATGGCTTGTCAATCACTTTTACATGACATTATTATGCATGCTATCTCTCAATTTTAATATGATAAAGAATTGCTAGTTTGAGAAAGATATATATAGTGAAAAAAGAATAATGATATGCATTGTCTCTTTTCCAAGCCGAGACAGAGTTAGTGGGGGGTTGTTTGTAATTGAGAGGGATGTGCACGTTCTCATGTGTGTGATAACAAGGTCAATCTTGAGTTACTTTGTAACAAACAAATGCTTGAATTAGAGCTTAAGATTAGTTCTTCACTTCATCGACGCTGTTAGTTGCTCATAAACAAAGTTTAGTTTAATGAACTCACAGCCTAACAAAGAACATTAGAACAGAATGTCACTTTTGGTGTTGTAAATATATCCCAATCATCCCCATAAAATCATCATTTTTTACAGCATTTAATTTTTTTTTATCATTATTTCAGACCCGTCCGTGGACCCATAAGTAGAAACAAGAAATTAGTTATCTATGTACCCAACAAGAACGTGAAATGATCAATAATACAACTTCAATACTTGTTAACCAATGCAACAAATTAAAGCAACGTGTTTTGCATAATGGAAGAACTTGGGGGCTTCACAAACTTAGTTAAACTCTCAATTCAAGGTATTTATTGTAACTATAATGAAGCACATATATATAAAACAATACAACCAGCTACCCCAATCGCATTCATCCCCAGATCTTGGTTGTTGTTTGATATTACGGATCGAAAATTACATAGGAAGGGGTAAGAGGGGGTAGATTGGAGAATGTGAGTGAAAGGAAGGGGTGAAAATGTAATATGGATCATGTTGTGGGGCTCAATTTTGCAAATACAAAATAATGGAGGGGTGGAGTAGGGAACCGGATCCTCGGCATTTTCATTTCTGTGCATTCTCTGCATTTCAGTCCATCAGAATCGTCCATTTGATCCATGGTCTCTCATTAAGCCACGTCACCAAAATAAGGCAAAATTTTGGTTTAGCGATTTTGCCTCACTGATTCAACCATTATCATCGTCTTCCTCCCTCCCATTGCATAGTCCCTTTTTTTCCTAAGTCCTATTGTGGATTCTTACCAAAAACACAAAATGACCAAATAATCTAAGAACATATGATGGTTTCTTCTAATAAAAAAAAATTAAGCCACATCACGATAATAAGTAAAAATATTGCGTCTTTGCCCCCATCGATTCGTATTTTGTATTTGCCGCCTTTCACTCTAGTAGCTTTCTATCACGTTTTCGATTCCAAGGGAAGAACGACGGTGCCGCCACTGAAAACGGGGAAGAGTACGGTGGTGCCGTCGCCGGACCAGGATGGGAACGCCACCGTCGTTGAACCACGAGCTGGAGAACGCTGCCGTCAAGGGATGCCGATGTAAACTGTAAAGGAGGTGGGAAGCTGAGAGGAAATAAAACAGTGTTTCTGCATTTTGTTGGACACGTGGCGGCATCTGCACGCTTCAATGAATCGACGGTCGAAATTGGACATAATGCAAAGACTGTACACTCATGACACTGCCGAGGATCCGGTTCCGGGAAAAGACCTTGCATTATTATTATACACACATTTCACAACAATTGGAATATATTATATTAATTAGTATATCATCCCATGTTTTATATAAGATATATATATATATATATATATAATTTATTTTTTATTTAAAATAAAAATGTTTTGAAATATAATAAATACTTTATTTTATTATTCTTTAGAATAATAAGCAAGATTAAATAATTTATTTTTACATTTTGTGTATTATATATTTTTAATAAATTCACTATTAAACAATTTATAGTCATATAGTAATATAAATTTACGCATTATTATTTAGACATATATATTAAAATGGAATAAATTAATAATTTGGTTCTTGGAGCTGGTGATTTATTAAGAGGATCAAATGGTAATTGGATTCGAGGTTATGCTTTCTTCATTGGTAGTGGCAACATTTCTCAAAGAAAAAATTTGGAGCATCCAAATTCGATCTTCAAATGGCAAAGGAGCTTAATATTAATCATCTTATAACTGAATCTAATTCTAAAGTTGCAGTGGATCTCATAAATTGTCTAATCACTTCTTCTCACAACTCATACTTCACCCTTATTCAAAAGTGCAGATTGCTAATGAACTCCTTGGAGGACTGCCAACTTAAACACATCTACAGAGAAGCAAATCAACCAGCTCATAGATTGGCACACCATGGGAGAGAGCTGAACTCTTCCTATACTATCTTTACTTGCATTCCGTCCTTTTTATTAATGTCTTTTTATTTTGATTTCTATGGCTGCTATGATCTTCTGCTATATAATAGAAAATCTTGAACTTGGTCTGTATGTTTTTGTTTTATTTTAATGAATTCCCACTACTATAAAAAAAATATTGAAATATATAATTTAGTATCTGAAAAAGAAATAAACAATATACTTATTTAGTCATTTTTATAAATTTAAGAGTATATTATTTGGTTCTTTCAGTTACATACTAGCGAATTGAATATATTATTTGATTCTTTCACGGATTACATTATGCATTTTAACCTGAGATCGAATTGCCAATTCGGTGATCTTTCAGAAATAAAATTATTACTACTTACTCCATTAAAATGTATATGAAAACTATTTTTAGGTTTTTAAATTTATACATGAAAAAATCACATGTAATAATATAAACATATATATATATATATATATATATATCAGCAAATTGTACTATAAAGCTATTTGCAAAGGAAATGATACATTTATATGTATGTATAAAATAATGATGTGAGGTTGAATTGGATGGAAATTAAAGGAAGGGGTTTCTCTTTTGCAATGAATTATATTAATTAATTGAAGTGGAAATATATATATGATTGGACGCATGCACTGTGGTTCACAGTGATCTATCCAAATCATTGTATCTGTACTCTCTAACCCCTTCATTCATCATCCAATATCCATGGACCACACTCCCATCACTACTTTCCTACCCTTCCCACTCACTTTAATTCTTTCATTTATTAACTTTTAATTTCTCATTTCATTCCTCAAATATATATATATTCCAATGGAAAAGAAAAAAAAAATCAATATTTGAAAGTTGAAACGATCCAATGCTAGCTGTGTTCATATCTGCGTGCAATATACATATATATACAGTTCAGCATTGTGTAATCTTTTGATGACATGAATTTAGGGATTCATAGACCCAGTATAGTATGCTTCTTGACTTGTTAGAAACTTTTAAACCAAATGAAATTCACAAAAGGGAACAAACCCTAATTCTCTCGAAGAAACGAAAATTTATACTGGTTTTTTAGTTTGTTTGTTTGTTTTGTTCTGTTTTCTCATTATACCTCTATAATTAAGATATGTACAAACATACGAGAAAATTGAAGTATATGTCCACATGGATCTCTTGTGAGAGAATGACATGATATATATAAACACACAAATTAGTCTAATTAACTAGCTCTCCTATATTAATATCTATTTTTCACATGACATTTTTAATATAGAATAATTACAGCCAGAAAATTATTTTTAATTTTAGATGTTTATATCCCTGAAGTACCTGTCATAACTCATAAACCAAACAATATATATCTTAGGGCTAATTATCCATTGCATAAGACAGTTAATTATAACTAAATATCTCATTTTGAGTTTGAAAAAAGATTTCCATCGATCAAATCAAAGATACGCACTTACATATTCTCTCATTCAATACCTGATGAGTTCTCTTTGACTTGATTGTCGAAAAATCCTACCACCTTAATTAGAGTATCGCACTGTCAATCTGTCATTACATGTTTTTTTTCCTCACACAAATCAAAACTCAACAAAAGCAATGAAGGAAGGACCAGAGACAGTGAAGAAGAAAATGTAGCTAGTACGTAATAATAGGTGGATAGAAGAAGTGTCCAAGGAAAAAAAAAAAAAAACCCAGAAGTGTCTGAACACGTACACACACTCTGCAGTTTTGCTATTTACAAGAAAATGATGATAAGCTCTATGTATCTTGGATCAGAGTGATGAGTGCATATATTTTTATTCACATTTATATATATATTTTGTTGTCCAAGGTATCTCTTAACGCAACAGGTCAAAGACTAATTCTTTGCGAATTTAAGGCTATGTTTGGGAGTTTTAGTGAGGATGGAGAGGAGAGGACATTAATGGACACTAATAGAGTGGAGATGAGAGGATATTAATGAACTGAGTAGATATGTTGTTTGGAAGTTTTTAATGAGGAAAAGAATGGACACTTGTTAATCTTGTTTGAAAATTATTAGTAATGGAATGGAATGGAGTGGACACATGTTAATTTTGGTTAGTATAAGGATATAATTATCATTAAAAAAATTATAAAACTGTTCGCTCCTTCCTTCACACCCCAATTTGGGGGGCCAGCAAAAATTGAATTTTGGGGTGCCAAGGGATGCTTTAGTGTCCCTCCTTATCCACTCCACTCTCCCCTAAACAAACTTCCAAACATTTTTTTATTTTACCTTTTGTCCCTTTATCTCCTCTCCATTCACCCCCCCCCCTTACACCTCATCTAAATATATAAGCTCCATTTAAGAGTTTGTCGCTGGCCAATTGGCTACTGGCTTACTGCATACATAAGATGAGGTTCGAACCCTCGACATTTGCTTAAGCGACCTAGTGAGCTAACCACTAGACTAACCAAACTTGATTTTATTCACATATATTTAATACAAATATGGACCATGCAGTACTCCCAAGCCACACATACATACAAACAAAATGAGAAGGAATTGAAGGACCAACATGTGTCAATGTGTGTGTGAGAGAATATAAATATGAAGACAAAAGAAGCTTTAATTAGTTATCACTCTTCTCAAGTAACCCAGTCATTAATTTACACATGCATAATATATATATATATATATTTAGAGTCGTAAACCTTTTGCATTTTGATACTTTGGTTTATGACTTTATGGTATATATACTATACCGTATATATATATTTAGTCAACAACCTGCAGCCTTTCAATATATATCGCTTGCATGCATCTCTCAATACATTCCTTTTTGTCAAACCACCATATTTAAAATGTTTACAGTTTTATTTTTCTTAGAACTAAGCAGTATCCCTAATCAATAGTTATAGACTCTTAAAGCGAGAGATCACTAAATTAAAGTGGATTTTACATGTCTTTTCATGCATATAGTCTAATTCAGATTTTATACATCATACTTAAGAAATTGGTCTTGACTTTAATTTCTGTTAATTTCTTTTTTGTTAAATGATGATGTGACACTCTGATGTGATATTTTCTCTCTCCTAATTGTCCCTCTCTTTCATACACATACATATATCTCTCTTTAAGGAAACATCATGTCATGATCAATTTGATACAAGTTGTATACATATAGGATCAAATTGAAATTTCTACAACATCTTAATTGGGTCAAAATAGGACTAATTTGCACATTCAAAACATATATATAAATATCCCACCGAGATATATATATATATATATNATATATAAATGTGGTTCGTCACATGCAATAATCTCGCGTATTATGTATAGTTTTTACTTTTCATGACGTTATTAATTATTTACAATGTATAGTATTCAATTGTGATAAAGTTATGTCAAAGTCAAAGATGTATATATAAAATTTACTTTGCCTCAAATAGGAAGACGTGTACTACTGTACCTGTTTAATTATATTGATGAGGCAGTCAAAATATGGCGAATATATCTTATATTATATGGCTTCATCTATTTCTGGTCGTCTATGTTTAAAATTATAGTTTATAAAAATAAAAATAAGAGAAAATTTACTATTTAGTCTCTCTTTCTTTACTAAGTTAACAATTTAATCCCTTATTTAACGGGCACGCAAAGCAACTAGTATATATATATATAGCGCGTGCATTAAATAATTAAGATAACTCAAATTTTAATATAGTCCCTCAAACAATAAATATATAGTAGTTATAAAAGTAGAAGCACGAAAATCATATGGAAGACTGAAGAGAATTAAGCATATATTCACATGGTGTTCGGAATATAATGCTTGCTTTAAACCCGAATAATAATAATTTCATGAAAAAAAAAAACGATTAATAATTACAAATTAGATGCCTTTTGTGGTAAAGGCCAAAGGGTATGATTCCGCCAAATTGGGTTTGGAGTTTGGACCATTCGATCATTCTGCAATTTGAAGAGACTTATTAGTTTTTTTTTTCTTTTCCATTTTTCTTGAAGTAGATATGAGGGACCAATAACACTTGAGAGATGAAATTGAGCTTCACTACACGTGCATTAACATTTGCTCGTTATATATAAGCGATATATACACGGTTCGTAATTTTTCCGCGGTTCATGTTCGAGGTTATTATTTATTAATTAATGTTTTGGACCGATCATCATATGACAATATTAACATTTCCTTCGGGACCGGATAACGTTGCTTCTGATGTTACTTCCTATGTTAGACAAACTGAAGTTTGATGCATGGTTCAATAATATATATAATTTAGTTTTTACTAAATATGGTATTGACTATTGAGAGAAAAATAATGAGAAATTTGTGGCGTGATTAATATTTTATGGATTTATCTAACATGTGTCCTTAGGGCATATTTTAAGGTTTTTCTGATAGGTTAGTAGAGCATCTCATATCTTGNTGATTAGTTAGTAGAGCATCTTATATCTTGAAATCTACGAAAATTTATTTAAAAGATAATTTTTAATGTTTGAAAACTCACTTAACCAATAAAAAGAAACCTTAACATGTGCCCTAAGGGCACATGTTAGAAGGACCCTAAAAATATTAGATATTAGTTATCATATCGCAAGTAGACCTGTTCATGGGCCCAAGCCCAACCCTATAAGTAATTACCCATCAAGTAAAAATGAGATGTGGGCTTAAAAATGAGACTTACCCAATAACTACCCAAACTTATTAAGTGGTCCAATTAATATCCAAATACTACCCGATACTACCCAACAAACTTAGGGTGTGTTAATACCCGATACTAGGGGAGTCAAATTTTTTTGACCTGGGCGGGCCGAGCCGAATTTTTCTGGACGGGCCAGCCCGAACCAAAATTTTTCGACCCGGGTGGGCCGAGCAGAATTTTTCTCATCGGGCCGGCCCGAGTCGAAATTTTTGGACGAGCCGGCCCGAACCGAATTTTTCGACCGGGCTGGCTCGAGTCGAATTTTTTTCGACCAGGTCGGCCCAAGCCAAATGAAATTATTTTCTGCATCTGTAATTTTTTAGACTATTTTTGACTGAACTGAAATTATTTTCTGTATTTTTGTACCAATCTATAATTTTTTAGACTATTTTGGATTGAAATGAAATTTTTTTTTTGCATTTTTATATCAATCTGTAATTTTTTAGACTATTTTGGATTGAAATGAAATTATTTTTTGTATTTTTGTACCAATCTGTAATTTTGTAGACTATTTTGGACTGAAATGATATTATTTTTTGCATTTTTGTACCCATCTATATAATTTTGTGAAATGAAAAGAGAACAAGAAAACCCATTGGACTATCCAAGCCTAAGTTCATGAGCTTGAGTATATACTTGACCTATTGTGATGGGTAAAAATTTATTTGGGCTTGGACTAGGTCCAAACCCATTTACATAAAAACCCATTGGACCCAAGCTTGGGTAACCCAAACTTGACCCATGAAGAGGTCTAATCGCAAGCTTTTATCTACTACGATTTCCATATAATAGCCCCCAAATAGCAATGTTTTCTCAAAATAAAATAAAGAGAATATTTAGTCCCTAAAATAGTATGATTTAGTATGATTTAGTCCCTAAAATATTACAGATTTAAAAAATTTGGTCCTTGTGACAATTTGGTCTCTAAATTTAAACTAATTTTATAAATTTAGCCCTAAATTTAAACTAATTTTATACTTTTGGTTCATAAATTTATACTAAATTTTTAGGGTAAATTACACATTGGTACCCTGTGGTTTGATCCTATTTCACTTTGGTACCCTGTGGTTTGAAACTTGACACTTTGGTACCCTGTGGTATTCTCCATTAACACTTTGGTACCCTTGGGAGCTATTTTGTAATTTTAACCATAACAAATTTTTCAAAAATTACATATTGACCCCAAAAAATTTTCAAAAAATTACAAATAGGTCCCTGAATACATATTATCTATGGACTAAAATGAAAACTTTAAAAAAA
>QANZ01007028.1:279622-300934 GCA_003254925.1 Chamaecrista fasciculata
TTTGGAATTTTAGGGTTTGGGGTTTTACAATTTAGGGTTTAAGGTTTTAGGATTTGGGGTTTGGCATTTTAGGATCTAGGTTTGGGGTTTGAGTTTTAGGGTTTTGGGTTTGGGATTTTGGGGCTTGGGGTTTTAGAGTATAGGGTTTGGGGTTTGGGGTTTTAGGGTTTGGGGTTTGGAGTTCTAAGATTTGGGGTTTTAGAGTTTAAGGACTAAATTGAAATGTTTGGAAGAATTTTGGGTCACTTTACAATTTTAAGATTTTAGGGTTTAGGGTTTAGGATTTTATGGTTTGGGGTTTTGGGGTTTGAGGTTTAGGGTTTGGCGTTTGGAATTTTAGGGTTTGGGGTTTTACAATTTAGGGTTTAAGGTTTTAGGATTTGGGGTTTGGGATTTTAGGGTTTGGGGTTTGGGATTTTAGGGTTTAGGGTTTAGGTTTTAGGGTTTGGAGTTTAGGATTTTAGGATTTAGGGTTTAGGGTTTTACAAATTGTCACTCATTCCTTGTGACAATTTGGTCTCTAAATTTAAACTAATTTTATAAATTTAGCCCTAAATTTAAACTAATTTTATACTTTTGGTTCATAAATTTATACTAAATTTTTATTTGTATTTCTGTGTCTAAATTTATCTCAGGATCAAATCGTTAACGACTACAATATTTTAACAACTAAGTAATAAAATTTCTATTATTTAAAAACTAGTTGTTGATTCGATACAGATTCAAATATTAAATAATAATATTTTTTTTTCCAAAATAAAAATAGAATCTTTTTGGAAGAATTGGATCTGTGAAGTAGATACAGGCCAAGATTTGGGCTTCTTTCGGCCCATTATCTGATCCTCGTCAAATTTTTCTTGCTCCTAGTTCGGTCATACACAGAAAGAGTGAAGAAGAAGAAGACGATGAAGAAAAAGAAGGGAAGAAAGTGGAGAAATCAAAGCACAGAGAACGAGCAAGCGGATACTATAATGGAGTACAAATGCGTGCAGTGTGGATTTGGGATTAAAACGCTCTACATTCAGTATTCTCCTGGCAACATTCGGCTCATGAAATGCGTAAAAGCTTCATTTTTTTTTTGTTTTTTGTTCCTTGGTTTCATATCACTATCATATTTCTATATCGACGAATTGACTTTCTGAACTGTATAATAATTCATAGGAGAATTGCAAAGCCGTGGCAGACGAGTACATTGAGTGCGAAATCATGGTACCGAACGATTTTGGAAATTTCCTTTTCGTTTTTAAAAAAATTGTTTCAGTTTTGATTTGGAATTCCCGTGTTACGCCTTTCCTTTTTGTAGATCTTGCTGATAGACTTAATACTTCATAAACGCAAGGCCTATAGACATCTTCTCTTCAACGTCCTCAATCAGAAAATCTTGAAGTTTGAGGTATGTATGACTTACTTCGTTACTCTTACAATTTCTGTGACTGTGTGATGACTTTATTAGGGAGGGGGATTTTCCGTTAATTGGGATTGTAATAAGTACCATTGCTAGCTGCAGTTTTATTGACATGAACAACTGTTTCTATCCATAGTTAATGTTGTGAGATACAATTTTTTTGTTTTGTTGAATCATTTATGAAAATATAACCATCAAGCATTTGTGAGTTTCTGTGGATTATTAGAATCCCCTGTAGGAGTTAAATTGTTGCTTTTGGGAACTGTTGCAATCTTTATAAAAAAAAAATATCTTATCAAATAATTTCAGACCTCTAATTAATGAATTGATACAAAGTGCAGCAGATACTTGAATTACAACAGCGCTGTTAATGTTCATCAAGTTTTATTTTGGGACAAAATCCACAGTACATTGTGAGAGAATGCATTTTCAAATAGGTATTGCTAACTTGATTTTAATAAATTATTTCTTGCTT
This sequence comes from Chamaecrista fasciculata, assembly GCA_003254925.1. NCBI lineage: Eukaryota > Viridiplantae > Streptophyta > Magnoliopsida > Fabales > Fabaceae > Chamaecrista > Chamaecrista fasciculata. Next base: position 281,503 of record QANZ01007028.1, read on the forward strand.
ATAAAATTTATTTTTTTGTAAGGCATGCATAGAAGAAAAATGGTATCTTAAACTAATTTAGATATCTTTTACCTATTGCTTTACTTTTCTTAATACTGCTTACATCAAATTTCTTTTCCTGACATTAACAAGTGGTTTATATTTACTTTTGCATTTCAGGGATTATTCTGGAAATTGGCTGCCAGTTTTCTTCTTTTGGATGCTTGTATCCTTGTTATGTGTAGGCATTACTTTTCTTTCTTAATGATTTTAAAATTGAATTGTTTTTTGACACCATTAAAGGGACCTTACATACATTGTTATAGACAAAAGTTTGGTTATAGAAAGCGGCAAGGATGAAATTATTTCATCAACCCATGTCTCCTCACTAGTGTCAATATGTTCGAAGGTGCACGTATCTATGTATACAATAAGATTTAACTTTAGTTTGGAATTTGCCCGGTTTATAATTTTATGTTCATTGTGATGAGTGATGTTTTTTCTTTCTTTTTGACAGATGCTGATAGATGTCTTATTTGGGAACTTTATGTTTCTTTTGACTTTTCTTTTTGCAATGAGGATATTTCTCAGCTCTTCAGTCAGTTACTCCAGGTATATACATCTATCATTAGTCAACATATACTGTTATACTTGTCTTTAACTCACACAAGCCTAGGTGTCAGACATGCATACATTTAGGTCTTATATATTTGTAAGATAATTATCCCAGAAAATGGAGCGGGGTTTTCTGCCACTTTAGTATCATGTGGAGAGATTGAGTGACAATATTGTCCATCATAAAGAAATAAATAATATTATTCTAGTGCATGTATTTATCATAGCAAAAGTATATTGATGTTGGCAATGGGGATCCTTAAATTCTACCTAAAGATAAATGTGTACTTATAAAGTTTTAGTTTTGTAACATTATAATTAAGGGATAGACTTTAAAAATTTAATATCATTGATGCGTAGCAAGAGTCCAACATAACATCATTCAAATATTTGTATTACGCAGGTGCAAAGAATTTTTGCTTGCTCTCTTGGTTTCAGGTTACTTCAAGATTTTCCTTGTTTCCATGATGGTAACCCCTATGTATACGATGTCTGGATTGGTTCTTTCATTTTGGTTGTTGTCGGCTTCCTTTTCCTGTATAACATTTTCTGTTAATTACATCTCGTTAACTTGTGTCTGTTTGTGCAGGTCTGGGAATTTCCATCTTCTGTGATTCTCATTATTGATTTATTTGTTTTATCATCTAATATAGTGGCACTGAAAGGTTAGTCATCATTTGTCCCAATCCTTTAGGAATCTGTAATATAAATAAACTTGTACAACATTCATGCTCAAACTTGTACAACAGCACTTCATTGTATATAAACTTTAGTTTTATGTATGGTATTCTTCAATATTTCAAATTTTAAATTTTTGTGCATACCATGGCTTCCAGTTCTATTTTGATGATCTATACTGGTGATTTTTATTGTAGATATTAGATAGACATTATGCCAAGAAACATCATAGTATTAGGTATGAAGTGGAAGAATGATGTGATCTTCAATATCATAGGAACCCTGTAAAAGGCCTGTTTCTTCTGATTTTACTTTAATTCTTATTTTCTTTCCTATCATTTTCTCGTGAGAGATTTGGCTTTCTTTTATGAGAATTTGAGGATTATCATTTTTTTTTCTTAATTATTTTCGCGACTCATCATAGACCAGACTTAGCATAAGATAGGAATAGAGTTTGACTGGAAACGTGATGGACGAAGGATAGAATAACATGAAATGCAACTTGTACGTGCAGTGTATGTCCATCATCCCCAAGGTAGTTAATCATGTATAACATAGAACCAGTTCAGGAACTAGCGTGGGCTACAATTGTCAATTGGAGATTGGTGCTTGCTTGCTCTTGTGTGTTAGATCTAGTGTGTCATTAGGTATCAGTGTTTCCTCTAACACTATTGAGTCCATTTAATTTATAATGACGTATAATATAACTTGCTGATGCATATAAATGATTTCCTATTTCTTAGTCTAGGATCTCATTCCATTTCTGAATGTTAAAAGCAACATTCACGTAGCTGCATCCTGATTTTTTTTTTTTCCATTGGAAAATAATGTTTCTAAAATTTTCAGAACCATGCTTGCTGTCAAACATACTGATAAATGTTTTTGTTGGCAACCAGTGATGACAGAATCAACTATGAATCGATGTGTCGGGGTCTGTTTCAGTGCACATGCTGTAAAATTTATGATCACTCAGTTAGCCTAGCTCAGATTATTGGGGCATTAGATGGAGTCAACTGCCCTCCGCATTGCCATGAAGACTAGCATGATGATGTTTTTTTTTCTTTTGTCATGCTAATGTTTTGGCAGCATAAACCAGCAGCCAGAATGTGTTTTTGAATGTGTGTGTATGTGTATATATATATGCTCCTTCACGGCTTCGCATTATTGTGAACGATATTTATGTACACTGGCACATTGGAGACATGTTTGTAGGCTTAAACTTATTTAAGTTTACCAATTAGTGTTTGCTACACATGACTTAGGAGATGTTATCATATATGTAATGTTGATCCATTCTTTTGTGAGGTGAATCTATGAATGTTGAGGCTAGAAGAACGATTTTCAACACAATAATGTGTGTTTTTTTTTTTTTTTTTTTTTTTTNTTTTTTTTTTTGAGATGATAGCAACAGAACATTACAGGGTAATAGAGAGGTACAAATTACTACCTGTAGTCAGGTAGCATCAAGAGGTGAGAGAGCCAACTATGTTCATGCTCCCAAAAGCTATCATGTCTTTGTTTCCATCAATATGGTAGTCTTGTACATTGCAAAGCTTCTTCCTACTGCTATTCCTTCCAGATCAAAATCATCGTCATACCTATTCAGTTTTCAATTTGATGTTTAGCAGAGTTAAGCCTCTGTCGTTGTTAAAAAAAAAAAAAAAGCCTGTGATGGTTGCCGGGTCCACCGATTATAATTAAGCCTAATCTGCACTCAAAGATAGAATATTAGTAGTAGATGCGAGAATAGGGTCGATCCACATAAACTAGTTTTGCCCACAGGTTATGCAATTATAAACCAGAAAAATAAGGAACTAATGAATACGTCTTGCCCAAGACTAATGTCCGTGACTTTAATCTTGCCCAAGACTAGTGACGTAAGAGGTAATTTTGAACGAATGTAATAAAAGCAATTGTAAATTAAAATGGTTATTACCGATTGATTGGAGTCTTGGCCGGGATCGTTTTTCATGGAGTTTCACACTTGATTATTGATACCAAAATAATGTTATCCCATCAAAATAAACAGGTTAACGAATTCATGAGATGAAATCACTCTTTCATTAAGGTTGATTAAAGGATAACGTATCCAATTTAACCACTTATTAACTAGATGAATCCGACACGATCGACAATTCAATCTAAATTAATAGAATAAAGAACCGAAAGATATTAACCCTAACAATTAATTTACGAAATTACTTGTTAGATTTTCTTCTCCCTAACATGGTACGACCATCTTAGTTGCTACTTAATGATGAACTTACTAATTACGAATTAATAAGAACACCTAGCGTTATGTTTACAAATCAAAATAAATAACTTTGGCCAAGAGTTATAAAATCAGCTTGAAACATATATAAAGAAATAAGTAGGAGAAAGAAAAATATATTAAATTCATGAAATAGAAAATATGAACAAGATCTCACAAATGTTGAAACTTCCAATCCAAACTCACCCTAAGCTAAGATAAGAGAGTTAGACGCGCAGGGCCATTGAGCACCTAAATATGCGATGTGTGGAATTGAACGTGAAGTCTCAGATCCGCTTGTGAAAACCCTAGGGTCCCTATTTATAGAGCTAATTCTAACTGAAAATCCCACAATTCCCTTAGATTTAGATTACAAAATCTTCTAATAACCCCAAAAGATATTAACTACTGTACGCCTCTTTTTTAGATAACAGAATTTGCGTAAGTCTTGGGCAACACGTATGCAGTGCAAGGATATCTTTTAGTTTGAAACTTCAGAATCTGCATGACTCTTGGGCAAGACGTGTGCAAAACAAAATGTATCTTTTAGATCTTGATTTTAAGGGACTTTGATGTTCTTTCCTTACCTGCAAAGCAAACTAAAGATTGAATAAGTACCAAATCCTAATTTATAAACATGATATTTACCAAATAAAGAATCAATCTAAAAATATATCACATTTTCAATTTGATTTGAAGTTTGAGAGAAAATCCAGATTCTATGATATTTTGGGGTAAATCTTTAGATATAATATTCAAATATAGACAAAATACCCCCTAAAAGTCTGCCTAAAATCAGACTTATCAATCCTCCCATGACTAAACCTTTGCTTGTCCTCATGCAAAAACCAAATCTAGCATCAAGCCAAAGCAAAAGATGACCACAACCTAACAATCAAATTTTAAAATTAGAAAAGCTAGCTTCCAACCTTCATAAAAACATCCCTCTTAAAATTATAACGCATCTCACATCAAAACTTCGGCCAAGAACCACACCACTTGTCCACATTTTAATTCACACAACTTTTCCAAGTTTCACAGCGGTAGAATACAAACAATAACAAAGTTTAGATAAACTCTTCTCTCAAAACAGTCCCTATTTAATTTGTCCATCACATTCCCTAAGTTGTCATAATCCTTTTGACGCGAATGCATCCATTTTGACACAGTGCACCCAGTTACTCAGACTTTGACAGACCTTAGAGGGCTACTAGCCTACTCATAATCCACTTGAGGACTTATATGTGAAATGTTAGAGGTATAATTGACAAAAAAAAAAACGTTAAAAGTATAACTAAAAATTACCACATAAGTTGGGATACCCACATTACTTTTGTCATAGNTATATATTAGCAAAATTAATATTCTTCAAAGATAATTCATATATTATCAAGAAAAATAATATCTCAGGCAAGAACATTAATGGGGTGGTGGCGCAGTTGGCTAGCGCGTAGGTCTCATAGCTTGGTTGAGTCATCCTGAGGTCGAGAGTTCGAGCCTCTCTCACCCCAAAAATTTCTTTTTGTTTTCATTCCTTTTTAGTTGAGTAAACTAACACTTTAGTCCCTAAAAGATCACCGAGTTGACAACTTAATCCCTGAAAGAATGAAATATATAGTTTAATTCTTGAAAGATTAAAATGGTATACTATTTAATCTATAAAAAAGACTAATTAATATATCGTTTTGATTTTTTAAAATTAAACTGTATATTTTAATTTTTCAGAGACTAAATTGTTAGTTTACTCCTTTTCAATTCATTCATGCTAAATCAAGATGTCATTTAAAGTTTAAACATCAAGAAACCATCTCAGTTAAACCCATCGCCCTCATTTTACAAATGTCTCCACAATCAACAGTAGCCCAACATGCCACTGTAAATTCTAAATCTATCGTAAAATGCACTTTGGTATTCTGTAGTTAGGATCGGATTCACTTTGGTACCTTGAAAGACAAAATTTGACACTTTGATATCTTAAGGTTTGCGCCGTTAGCACTTTAGTACCCTGTTGTTATTTTCTGTGAAGATTTAACGGAAAATTGTTAGTACTTTTGCAAAAATTACAAAATTCTCCCAGATAGTTTCAAAATTTTAAAAAAATCCCTAGATCATAATTTTTGACGACTAAAATGAAATTATAAGATAAAATGCATATTAGTCCTAAATATGAAAAATAAAATGCAGTTTAGTCTTAAAATTGTGTGGTTCGATGGTAAGAAGATAAATTTTACAAAAGTTTTGCAAAATTGCAGAATGCCTCCAAATAGTTTTAGAATTTACAAAAAAGTCCCTAGATCATGATATTTGAGGATTAAAATAAAAATTATAAAAAGAATTTTGGGATCAAAATGTAATTTTCGAAAATAGGAAAAGGAGCTAATTACATATCAGTCCTAAATCTGGAAAATAAATGCAATTTAGTCCTACCCATATTCAAAAACATCTACTTAAATGAAATTTTGAAAGTAAACTTAAATAATTTGAAGAATATTCCCATTAATTAATTTACAAATTAAATAATTAATATTTAGTTTCACTAAATAATTTATAAATTAATAAAATATTTATTTTTATGAAATTATAATAAAACTATAATTATATTGGAATCAAAACTCTAACGATCTTTCTGCAACTTCTTTTTTAATAACTCTCTAGTTCTTGAAATGAAATTGTAGAAAACTTCATCAATATTTTATGTTTGTTGTGTTTTGATTCGTTTTACCAAAGGGAGAGGACCTAAACACACAAAAAAAAAATCTTGTTGAAGTATGAAAAATGGTTTATGCAGCAATAGAAACTAACGATAAGATGAAATCGACGACTAAGATTGAGCCACGTAAGCACTTTTTGTTAAATCCTGACGGAAAATAACCACAGGGTACCAAAGTGCTAACGGCGTAAACCTCAGGGTACCAAAGTGTTAAATTTTGTCTTTCAGAATACCAAAATGGATTCGGTCCTAACTACAGGATACCAAAGTGTATTTTACTCAAAAATATTTAGTGTTACAATTGATGTTGTACTTGATGAACAGTCACCATGGGTGAAATTTCATAAGAAACAAAACAGAGAATGTAGTAGAAATTCTAGAATGGTGGCATCTTGCAGGAACACAAACTGCCAAACCCATTCAGACAAAAATTGGTTTTAACGTTTATGATTTGTGTGAATGAGAGGCATTATTTTGCTTTTTCATAGTTTTGAATACTCTGAATTTAATAAAATACTAAGACTTGGTCTCCAAGTTTCTTTATCTCTCTCTAATTGCCACCACCATTTACTTTGTCCTTTCATTCCTTTTCAACAAGAAACAGAATCTTAATTAATTTTCTGCCATGCTTTTCTCTGTGGTGGTTTGTTATGCTCCCCACTATGATCTGTCCCCACCTCTTTTTAGAAGGAAACTCTTCAAAACGCTAATTGACTTGATTATTGCATTCATACTTCTTATCTCCTTTGAAACAAATCATGAACCCATCCATCAAATTTCCTTTCTGATTTAATTATTTATCTTTATACAAAGTGGGAATGTCAGCTCTTTCTTTAAATCTGACCATGGACCAACAATTGCTTAACCAAAATATTTATGAGAAATATCTTTTACCACAAGTCCGTGCATCAACTAATTGAAGATTAATTAAGTTTTAATAAAAGGTCTTAAGTTCAAAACTTGAGAATATAACTATGGTAGATACTTGACCCTATTCAAATAGAATAAATCTTTTATTATACCGTTGAAAACGATAGGCATGGGCTGGTTCATACCAGGAAAAAGAAACAAATATTTGTTTCTAATGGGTGTGTGTGTGTGTATGACACATAGACTGCAGTTCATACATTGAAATTTGAAAAGGATATGAATTGCTGTCTCTGCTTAAGCATTTCTTATCATAAATCAAATGTATGTACAATATTCTCCCAGTGCCTGAAAAACTTGACCAGGGATCACCAAAATTGGTTACAGATGTTCTGCACAAAGCTGATTACACATAAAATAGACAGGGAACCCTAGAGTGATGCATTTATGACTTGACATACAATATAACAATAACATCATTTTTCTCTATTTGACTACTACACTGAGGAAGAAAATCAGCATTCTTCCTTTTAAACTTGATGGCTTCCTGCTTTGAGATCTTCCAACATAAAAAATTATGGGATTCCAGAGCTTCAGCTGCTATGTCGGATATCACCAATTCTCACCTTTGGAAGGACTTTCCTTGTGGGAAGTGGTACTTCTGCTGAGTAGGGTCATTTTTGAAGAAATTTTATGTTATGGAAAATTTTCCATGATCAGATATGAAGGGAAAATTAATGGGGTCCCAGAATGATGCAAGCTTACTTTCTTATCAAAATGAAATTTCTACAGCTGCATTTGTAAAATGAGTTATGGAGTATGGACTACTCTACGAAGCTAAACTCTCCTACATGTAGCTAATATACATACTTGATTCTTCTTGAGAGCACTATTGAGGCAAATAGACACCCATCAAAATACACTAATGGTGACTTAGAGTAGTTAGAATGAATTGATATTCTTCACTGTTTGCCAGGAAATCTTGTTGCTAAGAGTAAACTATTAATTTAGTCCTTAGATAACGAGGACACTGTTATTTTAATCCTTAAGATTTTGAAATGTTCGATTTAATCCCCAAACATTCATGACTTGTCACAATATAATCTTTCTAAGAACTGAGTTGTATATTATTTGAGTGTTCATAAAGGAACTAACTTGAAACGAGACATAAATTTTTAAAGACTTAAAAGTTAAAAATTTTATAGACTTACATTACAGAGCTTATATAATCTGGAGATTAGAATGCCTGTTTACTACAGCTAGTTGTTACTTCAGTTTGGTCTATCAAACTTTCTATGACACTTCTCTCAAGAAGATTCAAATAAATTAGCTACATATAAGAAGGTTCACCTACGTACAGTAGTTCAAAAACAAATATATTTAGCCTTACAGTCAAGGACATTTCCAGTCACAAAGGGTATCAGATGACAATTGCAAAAATTAGAACATAAATATAGCTATATGTTAAAATAATACTAACACTATAGCATTTACATTATGAAAGAAGCTGCAGAAAGATTAAATCATTCTTTTTGGCCCCTTTCAATTTCACCTTATGCATCTTACCCAGATGAAAGTTCTAAAACCATTGCCACCTTCATGCCTCACACTCGCAAAAAAAAGGACCCTAGTAGAACCTCCCACATGATAATATTTCACAGACAAATACTACAAAAAGTACTAACCCTATGACAACATTTACAATATATACCGATGGTGGACTGATGTTTTTTCTTGATGATGTCTCCCAGTGGATGAAAGCACCCCTCCGGTTGACACCAGATGATTGATTACTCGTTGCTTTGGAAGAGTTTCTTGAAATGGTACTCTGGGTTTTTCTCAAATTATTGTTTACTGCCTTGTGTGCTTCATTATGAGCCTGTAAAATACATAATGGGGAGCATTGATATCAATGGTAAGTTAATATAATTTCTTTTTTTCTTCAAATGAAGCATCTGTCTCCTCTGTCAAGACAGGCTTCTCCAATTTTCTAGCTAGTGCAGCGCATCATGGTTTTCTCACCTCGTGATAGGACGTTGCTTTGGTTGAAACCTTCCTCTGTGTTTGAGATCTTCTTGTCCCAGGTCTCAGTGACACCGAGTTTGCTGATCTCGGTTGATATTGAGTTTCAAATGATTTTGGAGAGGGAGGAGGAGAGCTATAAGCGTGCATGTAATTGATCAGGCATATCCTAGCAGGAGATGAATCACCAGAGGAAGTGTCCACTGGCAAGAGATCATCTTGAAAGGATATGCCCGTTTTCTCTCGGTTTGCTCCTTGGTTGGAAGAGATTTGAGAAGTGCCAACTTGTTCAGCACTGTGCGAGGACTTAACCATTTTTGTAGGACGGTATTCAATTGAACCAGCACTATTAACAGTATCTCCACGCTGTAACAATTTTTAAAGAGAATATATAGATGAAGTTAACCCTTCACGTTAACCAAATGCAGCTCAAGAAAAAATAGTACTTCCAAAGTAAGGTACTAGAAATAATAAATCCATTGATGACAGCAGAACAGCAAAGCTAACTCAGTAAACATTTCACTCACTTTTTCGAATCTATAGGAGAAAACCACATTACATCGAAATGATGCCAGGAAATGCACATTGCTACAATGCGCTCAGTGATTTTAACCTATAGAATCGATGTCTTCTTTATGAGATATCGATATAGAGTTGTTAGAATATTATGTAACTAATTATGTTAGGATTATATGTAATTATTTAATTATGTTAGAATATTATGTAATTAATAATTACATAATATTCTAACATAATTAAATAATTATTAAATAATTACATAATATTCTAACAAAATTAGGAGTAAATATTTACCCAGGCAGACACAACTTCGGCATCTATGTCACTGCTTTCATAGTACAGAATATTCTAACATAATTAATTATGTTAGAATATTATGTAATTAATTAATTATGTTAGAATTACATAATATTCTAACATAATTAAATAATTACATGATATTCTAACAAAATTAGGAGTACATATTTACCCAGGCAGACACAACTTCGGCATCTGTGTCACTGCTTTCATAGTACAGATCTTGCACCATTTTTGTGGAGTTATTGGCAAAACCAATTGTCATTTCCTCATGGTAGAGCACATCATCATCAACCAACAAAGAGCTCACAAAATCATCAACATTTTCTTCCTCTTCAGTAGTCTCCAATGGAAAGAGTGCACCGTTGTTATCATTTCCATTACAGGAATAGGGTAATGAGGGAAATTGGAAAGATGGTTCCTGCTCAATGGGAATTGGAGTCTGATGTATGAAACGAGGATCATATTCATCTGCTGGGACAGGATGCACCTAGAGCATATATGAACCAAATATAAGTTCTCAGTGCGCTTCACAAGCTAAAGTACAATCTAAAAATTAGTTATCATTTATGAAGCACAAACAAAGATACTGACAAGTCACATGATCGAATAGGGTCACACCGACACGTCAAATTCTTGAAATTACTTACATGACACGACACTACATATATGCTTGTATGTGTGTGGGTATATATATATTGTAATTCCAATAGTAGATAAGAAAAGAAGATACAATTAATGATCCATAAATCTTGATGAAAATTTCAAAAATTACAATATCTATTCATGAAATATGTTATAGGTGTCAATTTTTTTCTCTATTTTTCACTGTGTCGAAGCTGTGAAAAAAAAAATTTAATTTTGATACTCATGGACGTGTCATATTGTGTCGTATGAGTGTTAAACACGGATACATGTCAGACACGACAACACTCCCTCAAAATGAAGTATTTGTGCTTTATAGGACTTCTCAATGTGTGTAGGGATTCTTCAACTTACATCTAGAGTTCCATTTGCATTGGCTAGATTTTCATGCTCTGAATCCAGAAGGCTTCTTGGCTCCCCTTCATCATGGACCAATTCATCAGTTTTTTCTTCTGCATTTTTATCAGGTTTCTTCATCAACCGACTCAGAACAAAGGTCCTCTACAAAAACATGGTGAAATAATCAGGGATCCATTTATTGCTATTAGAGCAGAAGAAAAGCCAGGACAAACCAATATCACATATTCAGTCTAACATAACATAAACATCAAGTCCAAAAAGTTACATAGCGGAATTGATAGTCTTCCATGAAATCTAATGATGATATTTTGTTCATGGGATTCCATTAACATCGTCAATAACCTTGTAGTACCAGAAGAATAATTAATTCCAATGAAAAACTTCAAAAGCATAATAAGCACAAAACAGATACAAGTGAGAAAAAAAACTCCATTTTAGTCCTCAACAGATATAGTAACTTCCAAATTATTACTTCAAAGATTATTACCATCAATTTAGTCTTTCGTAGATAAAACTCCTTTCAATCTTACCTTTATCCCCAAATTTCTTTCAATGTTAATGATTAAATTACCATAATATTGACATTACAAGGAATGTCGTCTGAGAGGAATTAATTTAATGGTAATGATGTTTGAAGGAAAAGAAAAAAATATCTCTTTCATGAGGGATCACCTCTCTCTTTCATGAGAGATTTCACCCTATTTCATATTAGGGTTATCATCGGCGCTCTTTTCTGTGTGTCTTCTGCAGCGGTGGTTTTCGACGGTTTTCCTCTCCAGATTTGTGTGCTCTCTGCTCGTGTCCGTGTGTTTTCTGTGGCGAGTTTTTTGTGGCGGAGGCATTCTAGATTTGGTCTGGTCCGTTTTTTTTTTGTTTCCAATTCTTTAGATGGTTGTAGCTTTAGTTGGATCCCTAGATCCATTAACTTGGCAGTTGATTGTCTTGCTAATTTATCTGACACGAAGATGGGTCCTCTTGGATGGGTTGCAAACCCCCATCGTCAGTTGATGTTCTTTCTAGTTTTCTTGTTGATGCTAGGGAGAAATTTGATTATTTTGCTATGTTTTTGTTTGTAGTGTGCTTGGTTTTGCCTCGCTTTTGAATGAATTATATTTCAGGCCAAAAAATGATGTTTGAAGGGACTAAAATATGATTTCTTTTCTCTAGATAGAAACAATGGTAATGAAGTAAGTATTAATAATGTTAAAGAATTAAAATCTTGGGAGTTTCATTCCTGTAAGCAAAAACAAAGAACACAAATTAAAGCGCCACCTGGTTTTCAGGAAACATAACAGTATGGTATTCATGAATAACCCAATTGGTCTTGACTCCAGGAACACGACCTTCGTAAAAAACCAGAGTCTTCTTCTTCCCAATAACGTTGTCAGTACCTCGAACCTTGATATTCCTGTCTTTTCCAGTGGCTTTCCAGTACCCACGTTCCGTTGCTCTGTTCGCCCTCTTACTATTAGAGTACTTATAATCCAGAGGACAGAAGAAAAACCACTCTGGATCTTCCGATTTTATCACCGAAAGCGCTAAAGAAGAAAGAACAAGAAAAAACAAAAAACCCCCCCACAATTTCGCAAGAAAATCAAAAATCAAACGTCTCATTGCGCAAGAACACTAAAAACAAACAGTATAATAGTATACCTGGTAAATCACAGGGTTCGTATTTGCATAGGTCAATCACAGGGATAACCTGGTCGACGAAATTCTGACCGATCAATTTGTTCTTTAAATAATGAGCAACGAGCTCTTCATCGGTCGGATGGAATCTGAATCCGACGGGTATGCCGTCAAATGTACGAGGTGGGTTCGCCATTATTATGTTGCTTGCTTGGTTTCTTGGAGTTTCAGAAATCTATGAAGAAAGTAAAGAAGAATGTGAGAGTGAGTGAAGGATTTAGCGAATGGGTTTTTGTAACGCAAAATGGAAGAAGATTAAAAGAACAAGGAGAAGAAGAAGAAAATGAAGGCATTGACTGACGTTGACGCTGATCACTCTACTCTGGCTTACCAAAGAAGCTACCTTTTATAATCAAATTTTAATTTTAATTTTTTATTTGTAAAATAAATAAAAGGGTGAATGAGCTTCATCTACTTTCTCTCTTTTATGATTGATCATTCAAAAAGTGTGTTTAATATTTTTTCTCTATCATGATTGATTATACATAAAATTTTTGTCATGTGTCAAATGTTGATCAGGAACCTTGGAGTAAAAATATAAGAAACTTTATCTAAATTTTATCTTAAATAAAAATGCAAGAGTTAGGTAACCAATTAGAGAAAAAATATTAAATACAGTTTTTTGTATGACCAATTATATAAAAAAGAGAAGGTAAATCAAGTTTTTAATTTGACCAACCTTATAACAAACATATAAGGAACTTTGTCTAATTTTTTTTTTAAATAAAATATAGTGCTAATATTTAGCACAAATTTAAAGAAAATTTTAATATTATTTTATTTTATTAAAAATATAATCAAATATAAAAATTTCATTCCATTATTTTTTATTTTTTTCATTATCAATTATTATTTTTATTTTTATATAATTTTAAAATATTTTAAATAATTATTTTAACTAACTATAATTAATATATATCATTTTAAATTATTTCACATCTCATATCTTCAATGTCTCTCAAATTACCAAAATATTATTTTATTATTTTATTCTATTATAAATCTCCGGTATATCATATCATACTATACTATAAAGTGACAATATTCCAAAGAGGTTTTGCAATTACTTTTAAGATTTAAATTTGCAACACATTAATGAAAGATTAATTCTCTTACCGGTCCTAACTCTTAACACTAATTAATTATCTGATTTGAAATTTAATTATAGCTAAAACTCTTTATTTTTTTCTATTAATGTGTATTATATGTGAAAATATAATAAAATGGAGAATGTTGTACTTGATTATACTAACAAAACTACAATCTATAAGTCGTTGGTCAACTTAATTAATTAATTAAATGCAAAAAGACTAGACGTGTAAGATTAATTGTTTATCGTTGTTAGATTAGTATATTAATTAAGTACCTTTTGAAATACTCCGGTTTTATATATCTAATGTTTAAGGAAATAATTGGCTCACCTAAAATGAAGAGAAAAATGAGATAAAAAGACTAAACTATCCCTATTAAAAATAATAGAAATACTTGAGAAATGCTTATTCATTTATGACTATACTATATTTAATAGAGATAAAATGATAAAAAAATAATTAATGCTATCTTGAATTTGTAAAACATCAGATATTTTAAAAAAAATTCTCCAAAATATCAAATATTCAGAATCGAAAAGAGTACACTTTTGTAATAAAAAATAAAACAGAAACCTTGGATCGATCGAGGTCGGTTTTTTATATTAAAAAAAGTAAGTGTGGAGACATTAATTCGTTGTAGAAATATTTTTTGAGCATTTGCACATTAAATATGAGGAAGCAGCTTAGAAGGTTCGTGATGTGTAGTGTATGGTAATAAATATGCTTAGGTCATTAATTGAGACATGATATTCTAATTACTTTCTAAGCAGCTTAGAAATATTTTTTGAGCATTTGCACATTAATTGAGACATGATATGTGAAGTGCAGATAGATAGGAATAGGTTAGAGAGAGAAAGTGTCAATGAAACTTACTTTCTCTCTCTACTTGTTTCTTTCTATCTCTACACTTTACCTAAAGTGCACTATAGAAATCCAAATTGGTCATTAATTACTACTCCTTCCGGTTCTATATATCTGATGTTTAAGGTAAATGCACACAGATTAAGGAAATGATTAGTTCACATAAAATGAAGAGAATAACGAGATAAAAAGACTAAATTATCCCTATTAAATTACTTGGGAAATGTTTATTCATTTATGACTCTATTATATATAATAGAGATAAAATGGTAAAAAAATAATTAATATTCTCTTGAATTTATAAATCATCAGATATTTTGGAACAAAATTTTTTTTCCAAAACATCTATATCTATACTATATTATATGGCTCCACCTCTTTATGGTTGGTCAAAATTAATAAATTAAAAAATTAAAAAAAATCACCACTCTCTCTCCCCACTCACTCTCCCTACTTCTTTAAAAAAATAAATGAATTAAAAAAATGTAAAAAATAATTAAAAATTAAAAAATGTCACCACTCTCTTCCCCACTCACTCTCCTCATATGAGGTAATTTCAAATTGGTCCTAAATATTTTATTTATTTTAGATGAGTCTTATATATTTTTATAATTTTTCAAATTGATCCTAAACTTACTCTTTTATCAATATAAAATTTAATATAATCTTTAACTTTAAATTAATTTAAACTTTAGACAGGAGCACGCCATTCCCTAGTACAATATATAGGTACGGAGCGAGTGTTAGTCTCACGAAATGAAGAAGAAGGAGGAGAGAAAAATACAGACAGTGACGCAGTGTTAGTGAAAGAGAGAGTCTTGACATTCCTTGACACGTAAGCAAGTGAGTGGGGCCCACCGCCATTGCCAAACCGTGTTTGTACTACGCACCGCACATGGCAAAGAGATTCTTGATGCTGATTTGGAAAGTGTAGTGGACCCACGCAACTTTTTCTATTATCCATTATTAAAAGGGTGAGCGTGGGTTGGATAGGGCGGGCTGAGAGAAAATCCCAGTCAATGTGCGGGTTGGGTTGGGTTTTGCAAAGTTGCGGGTTGGATTGGGTTGAACCCGCGGGTTGAATCTTTTTTTTTTTAATAATAAAATAACATTTTTTTTCAACTTTTTAGGCGAAGTGCATCATATATAATATAGAGTAAACTAACAATTTGGTTTTTGAAAGATTGAAATATACAATTTAGCCCCTGAAAGATCAAAATTTATATTTTATAGTCCCTGAAAGATTAAAACGGTAAACTATTTAGTCCATAAAAAGGACTAATTAGTATACCACTTTGATTTTTCAGGATTTAAATTATACATTTCAATATTTTAGGGATCGAGTTGTTAATTCAGTGATCTTTCCGTTTTGACCTCGTTTAATGATGATTCCGATTGGGCAAAGAAAGAACTCATCAAATATAACATGTAACTCTAATTTAATCACATCCGGGTTTGAAACGAGAGAGAGGTATGACCATATTTAATAGCTAGGGACCAATAATGTTGAAACTTTTAGGAAACATTAAGGAGCAAAATGGAACAAGAAAAAAAAAACATTAGGGACCGAAACAGAACTTACGGTAAACTGTAAACATTAGGGAGCAAAATAGGTTTTTGACCAAGAAAAAAATTATTACAATTTAGTTTGTGAATTTGTATCAAATTAACGAATTAGTCCTTAAATAATTAAAATATACGACTTGAATCTTGAAATATCGCAATTATCAATGACTTGGACTTGGTCCGCGTGACGATTTGGTTCCTGAATTCGAATTGATTTTTGTACTTTTTTTCCTTAAATTTATACTGAATTTTTTTTTTTTTGTCTTTGAATTTGACACACAGACTAAATAGTTAACTATTACAATATGCCAAGGACCAAATCGTATCTTTAGATTATTTAAAGATTAATTTATTGGCTTGATATAATTTAAGGACCAAATAATAGTTTTCTATAAAAAAACCAAGAGATTTAAGACATGATAACTTAAATGTTAATATATTTTTTTAAAAAAAAAGGTATTTTATCAGTCATATATAACATGTTAATATAATAATTATTTTTTTAAAAGAAAAATGAATATTACCAAATAGTATTTCAAATATCGTATTTAGCCTCATAGGTATATCCAATCTATAAAAAACAAATTTCGAAATTAGAGTAACATGCGATATTATTTTATAGATTGGATATACCTATGAGGCTAAATACGATATGCCCTATCCAAAGGTCCTCAAGACAACTTCCTTTGGAATGCTCCTACTGAGCGAAATTTGTTTTTTATAGATTGGATATACCTATGAGGCTAAATACCTATGAGGCTACCGGGTCCATCATCAGTTTGTTTTTTTATACACCAGAAAACTATCCTACTGAGCGAAAATAGAGAAAATAATACAAATTTTGTCTCTAGGAAAAGAAAAAGCCATAGGAGCATTCCAAAGGAAGTTGTCTTGAGGACCTTTGGGAACTATCTTTGTAAGGAGGGACCCGGTAGCCAACAAACTTGATATACACTCCTCGGAATGACCCCTCGGAGTTGTTATCCAGGAACACAAAGGATACCCGACGGAGGGACAACCCAGGCAGGTTCCCCCTCCCACACTCAAGCATTTAATGCCAAGATATTGGCATTAAATGCCAGGATCCGTGAAAGCACGTGACAGGACAAGAAGGACACGCAAAAGGACCAAAACGCCCCCTGCGCGCAGACCAAACCATGAAAAGCACTCCTGGCTATCACTGACAACCAGGAGAGAAGGTTGGAAATCCCACCGTACCCTGGCAGTGATAGCTGTCACCTCAAAAGCAGAAACCTACACCAACCCACTTTTCCTCACACATCCCGAGTACACCCCTGACGTCTCAGAGAGAGACCTCGTACGAACATGAGACAAAAGGGAAGGAGGATAAAAGGAAAAGGGGGGGACCTTTTCTAAGGTAACGACTCTCTCTCTCTAAAATATTAAAACTCTCCAGCTTTCTCTCACTAACTTAAGCATCGGAGAAGAATCGCAGGGAACCCCCTGTGCATTCTCGTTTGCAGGTTCCGACGACCCCTACTTGCCGGAAGCTGCCCTCTACTGTGAACTCAAGGTTAGATTTACCCTAATCCAGCTTTGTAGTTTTCACTGGCGCCGTC
Source organism: Chamaecrista fasciculata (assembly GCA_003254925.1). Taxonomy (NCBI): domain Eukaryota; kingdom Viridiplantae; phylum Streptophyta; class Magnoliopsida; order Fabales; family Fabaceae; genus Chamaecrista; species Chamaecrista fasciculata. The sequence goes on from QANZ01007028.1 coordinate 299,233, forward strand.
TGTGGGGACAGATGAGGAAACTCCGGTTATCTCTCCCCCCCCTCGACTTAGCTGTTGCTAAGACACACACACACTCAACGGGGAGCACACCGTAGGGAAGAGAGTTCCTCCACGAACTCCATCCTGCTCTCCCCCACACTCTTCATAGCTTTCTGTTTCTTTTACTCAACCCCCGAGAGACCCTGGTACGGCTCTCCGTGGAGGTCATACTTGTATTCTGTGCTAACCCCTTGTTGTTATCTCTTGACTGTGAACTCAAGCTACGACGTTCTCTGCCATGGAAACCCATAACGAGAACCAGCTGCACCCGAGCTCAGCAAACGCTCCCTCGGGCTCGAGTAACCCGAGAGATCAGCAAGCCGGAGACACTATACAAGAACATGACCCCAGGTTGTCACCCAGAAGTGCACCAGGACACGCACAGCAAGGCGAGAGGACTCCCACCCCACTGACCTCTCTCGCCGGTTTCCACCAGCATACTGAGGAAGAAACTCGAGCAACACCCTCTCCGTATACAGCAGAGATACGAGAGATTGTTCAGACGGAGCTCAGGGAGGCGAGAGCTGCACATATAGCTGACATGACCTCCCTCCGTCGAAACATGGAAGAGCAGTTCAACCAGTTCATGGAAAGACGTTTCAGCGAGTTGGCCAGTTCCAGCTCCAAGGGAAAACAGATACAGGAAGTCCCCGAGCTCCCCCCACCGGTACACTACGCCACCCCGGACACACGACCCCCCTCAGAAGCCGTGGTGTCGGGACGAGAAGAGGAACACATCCCCGAGGAGCGAAGTGGGCCGACCGGGAGGGACCACCCCACCACCTCCCCAGCACCGTCAGGGTCCACAATGCAACAGTGGAATGTACCGGCGGAGTTATGGCAACTCTTAGCCAAACACCTGCCATCTGCAGGCCCGTCGGCAACGGCAAACCCTCCTCCAGCCTCCCCAGCAATAGCTCCGACACCTCCGGCGCTCCCGATGCCCTCTCCCGGGATATACGCGCCGCACATACAGCAAGATGAATTGCCCACCGGATTCAAAATGCCGATGAAGCTGCCTCGTTATGATGGAACAAAGGATCCGGATGATCATCTCCGACAGTTCCACGCCTGCATGCAGATTGCCAACCTGTCGGAAGGCAAAAAGTGCAAGTTATTCCCGACTACACTTGTCGGGGAAGGGCTCATATGGTTCTCCAAGCTCCCCAATGACAGTATACATAGCTTCCGGGATATGGAAAACCTGTTTAAAAAACGCTTTGCCACCAGCGTAGTGTACAAGCAGCTGGCATCCGTGTTGGCAGACGTCCACCAGGGAGAGCACGAGTCTCTCCGCGACTTCCTACATCGCTTCAATCAGAAGTGCCTCACTGTCAAGGACCTCGAAGACAGCGTGGCGGTGCACGCCTTCCAGGCAGGCCTCCGCCCCGGACAAACTCATAAGGAGCTGGCCTTCATGAACCCCAGCTCACTAGAAGAACTACTGTCGAAGGTCCAGGAGTTCATCATCAAGGAGGATGCCTTCACCTCCCAGAAGAGCAGGTTTGCAAATATGAGCTCCGGCAGCAAACAGCAGCAGCAGCAGCAGTACCGTGGTGATCAACGACGCCGGGACACCCCCCGGCAAGACAGACAGAAGCACCCCCAGCAGGAGAGGGGTAGCGATAGGCAGCCAGTCCCCTCCCGGGCACGGTTTAATGTC
>QANZ01007028.1:306271-319196 GCA_003254925.1 Chamaecrista fasciculata
AAGATAATTAGGGATATCTAAGAGATATCCCATATCTTAGAGATATCCTGATTGGATTAGGATTCCCTAAAACTAGGAATGAGACCACTATAAATAGGGCCTCTAGGCGCCTATTTGGTAGAGAATTCACAACTTAGATTGATTCTTGGTTAGACCTAGAATTCGCCTAGTGCATCTAAGAGAGAGTGAAAATTCGCCAATCCCACATAATCTTGATAATCAAGAACACTTCTTGATTACTCAAGAACCATAGATATAGTTCCCGTTTTCACTTAGGAGGAAGTGAAGGAGGCTAGCACCTAGGCATCTGCCAAACTGCTCGTGTGGATTACTGGTAGAAGAAGGACACACTGTGGACTTCTCAATTCGCAAATTCGACAAGTCACCGATCAAAGCTAGGTAAACATCTTTCCTAAAACTGGTATAAACATAGTTAGTGGATCCTGGAAGGAATCACAGAGTTTGCTTTTAATTACGTTTTAGTCCCTGGTGAAAAATTTTTATTTTTCCTCCTTCCGCTGCGCTCCCTCTGTGATTTCCCAACACCTCGGTCCTCTACGCAGGCGGGGAGGGACGCCTCCCCTACGCCTCGGACACTTGAGCTCCAACGCTCTGCAGGTCAGAGTTACCTGCTCCGGCTAGCCATGTCACGGGCAAACTCATGAAGTAAACAACGTGACTCACACAGTAACAAGTCGTTACAATATACTCATATGCGATATAACATAAGCAAAACACAGAAATGGCACCAAGCGCCAGCAGTACATTTTATATAGACAAATATTGTGTACAAAGTCATCAGCTTATAAGTTTACAAAATACATCACATCAGGAAGGGGGAGGGGGGTTACAAGTGTTTACAACGAATAACATTCACACACCCCCCGGCGGCAGCACCGGCTCATCTACAAGGTAGTCGTCGGTTGAACAGTCAGCGGGTTCGGGACCCTTCGGTGGGGCATCACTTCCGTCTTCCCCATCACCCTCCTCACCAAACAAACCTAACCCAGGTCTTCCTCCCTGGCGAGAAGGAGAGGCATCCGTAGCGGTTGCGGAAGCACTTGGAACATTCACCAGAACACCGAGGAGCACCCTCCCCATGTCCAGCTTGCCACTTGAGGACTCCCCTCTCTCCACTGGGTCAGCAGGGCGTTCCGGGCACTTCTCCAGGGGACGGACCCGGTCAACGATTACGCCGTTGGCCACCTCCTGCATAGGGTGCACTTCATCCAGACTCCGGGCAGCCTCCGGATAAAAGTGAACTACTTGCCTCACCCCGTTGATGAAGCCCTTCTCATAAAAGCACTTCCCCTCCCACTGAAGTTGGGCCCTCTCATTTTCCAGGGTTTCATCCAACTTCCTGGTCATCGCGTCCAGTGAAAAGCTGTGAGTTGTCGCCATCCGGCCCACGGCAGCTTCGTGTTCGCGCTTCAGCTCGTTGATGGCGGCGGAGTGCTCCCGTCGGAGAGCATCCATCTCCGCCTCCCAGCGACGCCGCTGGACAGATAGATCCTCGGCAGCTGCCCGCGCCGACCTCTCCCCCTCAGCGCGGGCTTCCTCAAGGCGAATCTCAAGTGTTTCTCGCTCGGAAGCCAGAGCAGTCTCCGCTGCACACTTCTCCCCTCGGAGGCTATCCAGCGCGGACTCATAGTCTTCCACGAGACGCTCCAGCTCTTTACCATGCTCCTCCGACTGGGCCCTCAGCAATTCGTCAGCTTTCGACGCCCCCACAGCACGAGCGTCTTCCAGCTGCTTCAACAATCCCTCCCTTTCGGTGGTAAGCTCCGCCACCCGTCCCTCCAGCAGGGCAACCTTCTTCTCAGAATCAGCCAACAGTCCCTTGTGCATAGAATTCCTGCCCCGAATGTCTTCAAACTGCTGATAGAGCACTGCTATCCGACGACAGGACTCCAACCCGTGTTTAAGGGCATCGGCGGCAACATCCCGAGGAAGCTTGGCCACCAGGTCATCCATGTAGTCTTTGCCGGCCCGCGTACAGGAAGATTCCATGAATAAGAAGGGGTTGATGCTGCTGCCCAAGATATCTGCTGGCAGCACTCCGCTCCTCGGAGCCGGCACAGGATATCGGTTGTGCAAAACATCCAAGGGTTCCGCCACCACCCCACGTGACGGTCCCGCATCAGGGCCGCCATTGCCCCCTCCCGGAGCAACCCCCTCTTTCTGAACAGAAATTTCACTTTGGCGAGGCGAAGCCACCCCGGCAGCTGGAGGGATCAGCCCCCCGGATGAAACGGTGGCCGCCCCAGCAACTGGACCCTCTTCACCCGCCGGACCGCTGTTCCCCTCATCTGCCAAGACTTCGCCTTCAGATAATCTAGTGCCCCCATCAATAGCCGGATCTTTATCCTCTGGAGGCGGGGTGTTCCCCCCGATAAACTGGTTGTCACCCTCGGGCGAAGAAGGAGCCTCCTCGGAGACTAGGTCTTCATCCTCCGATGACTGGTTCTCCCCCCCATCAGCTGCCAAGTCTTCACCCTCGGGGGAGGTAGCAACTTCCTCGACAACCGGCAGCACGTTTGGTGGAGGAACCCCTCCCTCCTCGATTGGTGGGATGTCGGAAGTGATGGAGATTGTGCCCTAGGGCCAATCATTTTATTTATATGTTATTTGAACATATGTGTTTATTGATTAATTTATAGAGATGAATTATGTTGTTATCATATTATTAGCATGTTTACTATGATAGCGTCCTTGATTGATTATAAGATAATTAATCTAAAACTGTCCCTGGTCGATCATTCACGTGGGAACGTAAATGAACTAAGACCAGCATGACCTCGGTGTATAGAGATACATGCACTAGATGCTTCTCGAGAGCCATGGTGGAATTTTGTAAGGGTTACAAAATTACTGGACCGACCCGGAGAGTCCTGCATGGGTTTAGTCATGAGCGAGCCTCTCCTGTACACCTGTCACGATAGCCTTAGACCTGAGGTCTTGACTATTCCGGCATTGTAGTTGTCAAACTTTGGCCTAGTCCAACGTTACCCGTAGCAGGGTAGCCATACAGGCTAGGTACGGGTTTGGTTGATTACCGTGCAAAGGAATGTGGTTGACCAAGATGGGATTTTGTCCCTCATTTAAGATGAGAGATATTTAACTGGCGCCCTCGATGAGTCTGTCCAAGAAATGCGTGGCCACGCTGGGAATTGGGACTAACTCAGGAAATCGAGAAAGTTGTGGTTTGGATTTTGGATGACATTCCCGTGCCTGATCCATGACCAAAATATCGTGAGACAATAGGAATTATGACAAGGTGGTATTTAGGTTAAATCGTTAAAACGTTAAAGCGATAACTCCCGTGTTTTGGGTAGTTGTGATGGCTTGCTAGAGTCCGCTCACAACTTGTGAATCATAAAAATGATTTGCTGCCAACTTCACGTGAGGCCTGCTGGGTCACACATGAGCAGGATCAAGATGCTAATTTTTGGGACACGAATTAGGGTTAATTCGTGAGTCACTTAGGTGACACAATTTAGGACATAGTTAAATGTCTTAGGACATTAAATCTTGTCTTAAATAAATATCTATGATTGAGGTTTTAAATTTGTTGGACAAATTTAAATTTAAATTAATTGTTAAATAGTTTTACAATTAAAATATTAGTGAATAAATAAATTAAATAAGTTTCCTAAAAATTAGGGAATTATTGATTTATTAAATTCACTAAAATTGGGAAATAAAAGGATGAGGGTGGCGCCTCATTATCTTTGTTTTTATTAATAGAAATTGTTTTTATTAATTAAATAAAGATAAGATAAATATCTTTTGGAAAAGATATAGGATTTGAATTAAAAGATATTAAGGTAATTCTTTTATTCAAAATTGTTAGGAATTAGTTATAACTACCTAAGGAGTTTGGGTTGTTATAAAATTCCTCCAAAAACTCCATGAGAATTTCGCCTACCCCCTTTCTTGGGATGGAAGATTTGATCTTGCATTTTAGAGTTTGGGTCTAGGCTAAAGTCGATTTTTATATTTAATTATTAAAGTAATATTTAAATTATAAAATCAAAATCTCATGACTCATTCCAACCAATAGGATTTGAGCAAATCAAGATTTGATCCAAGATTTGATCTAGGATAGGTCAAATTCGAAAATTGGGCTTTATTTTTGAATTATAATATTAAGTTTAATATTATAAATCAAAAGATATTTTGAGATATCTAAAAGATATCCCATATCTTAGAGATATCCTAATTGGATTAGGATTCCCTAAAACTAGGAATGAGAACACTATAAATAGAGGCACTAGGCGCCTATCTCAGAGATAACTCACAACACAGATCAATTCTTGGTCAGACCAAGAATTTCGCCTAGAGCATCTATAGAGAGTGAAAAATCGCCTAGTCCTAATATTATGAGAGTGAGTCGATTTTCTTGAAGAAAGAGAATTGGACCTGCACCTGATAATATTAGTACTTCCCAATCAATCTTGATAATCAAGAACAGTTCTTGATTATTCAAGAATCATAGATAGAGTTCCCGTATTCACTTGGGAAGAAGTGAAGGAGGCTAGCACCTAGGCATCTGCCAAACTGCTCGTGTGGATTACTGGTAGAGGAAGGACACACTGTGGACTTCTCAATTCGCAAAATTCGACAAGTCACCGATCAAAGCTAGGTAAACATCTTTCCTAAAACTGGTATAAACATAGTTAGTGGATCCTGGAAGGAATCACAGAGTTTGCTTTTAATTACGTTTTAGTCCCTGGTGAAAAATTTTTATTTTTCCCCCTTCCGCTGCGCTCCCTCTGTGATTTCCCAACAGGAAGTCCCACTCCCACTCACCAACTGACTTATAGTCAGCGAATCCTCCTCACCGGATGATGACGCACTATCCACTTCGATGGGCCCCTCATCGGCTTTTTCCCCGGCATCGTCGCCGCCCTCCAGGGCAGCCGGACTGCCCGACGATCCCCTTGGAGCAGAATAATACTGGGAGGACACCCGCGGTTTCAGAGCAGCGCTCGGATCCTCCTCCTCATTCTCACTCTCGTACAAAACTAGTTTGGGCCTCTTCACGGGAGGGCTATCCTCCGACCGAGACCCACGGGCAATTGGCCTCGCCATAACAGTGGGAGCCACGACGGAAGCAACGGTCACCCCTTGTCCTACGGCCCGAGAGGCACCCCTCCCAAGCGGACTTCCAGTGGTAACAGTCCTGTCTCTCTTCTTCTTCTTCTTTGGAGGGGATGCATCTCTGCTACCCCCCGCAGCCGGTGGGGGAAGGAGGGGCAGACGGAGCGTGGCCTCGGAGGCAGGTATCACGAAGCTACCACAGCATGAGGTGGCCTTGGTAAAATACTCCAGCCGCCCACGGAAACCGAGGTGATGCATCACTGATACAGTAAGCCAGAAACAGAACAATCAGACAAACATACTAAGAAGCAGAGAACCAAAGGGAAAAACAACAGAACGTTGAGTGACTGACACTTACCCCAGGTCTTGTAGTCATTGCCGTCCTGCTTCGCCGCCTCAAACAACCGCTTGACGGCACGATGCTCCTCGGGACTTAAGTTTTCCCTCACCAACGCCCTTTGCCCAACAATGGGCTCCGACCAGGACAAGGGAAACCGAGGATAGCCCTCGTCATCCAAATACCACGGGCGCCGATCAGCCGGCTCCCAAGAAACGAAGAAATGATAGTTGGTCCACTTCTTCACACTGCTAACATTAGCAGACAATACGGAATACCTGTTGGGCTTGTTCATGCAATGGAGACTCACCCACCCTCCATTTTTACACTCCACCCGGTATGCCCAGAATAGGACCTTCACGGTCAGCTCCACCTTCAACTCCGCCGCCACATTCTGAAGAATGGCGAGAAGCCGCCACGAGTTGGGATGTAGTTGGGCCGGGGAGCAGTTCATGTAGTTCAGGACTTCCATCTCGAAGTCCGAGAAGGGAAACCGTATTCCCACATTCTGGAGGACATACTCGTTGAACAAGAAGCCCCCTTCGTGCGCGAAGCTATATCTCTCGCTACCCCAACCATCGACACCCTCCTTGATATGGCAAGCAATATGCCCCAACCTCCTCATCGGAGTACCCGGGGCAAAGAACGTCTCGTTCAGAGTCGCAAGCTCAGCAGGATCCGCGAACTTCGACCTCTCCAAGACGATTTTGGGGTCGATGGGCGCATTGCAGGGTAGACCCTGTGGCGATGCCCAGGCCACTACACCCCGAGCATGACACAGGGCCTCGGCGCCATCGCTCTCCGCACGCATCAGCTTTGACTGGATACTCCACCACAGGTCGGGCTCCATGGTGGGACCTCCCCAACCAGTCTTCATGTCCTTTCGCTCAGTGACTGTGTAACCCCTCTTCTCAGCAGTCACTGGGTCGAGATAACGAGCGACTGGAATTCCGTCAGCAGGGACCGACGACGAAGCACCACCTCTCTCCCCCTTGCGATTCGAAATTTTCTTCAAACTTTTCCCCATGGTTGCTGGTAATGGCTGACTCGAGGTCTGGCTTTTGGCTTTTTCTCTAAATGCTGGGAATAACTGACTCGAGGTCTAACTCTTGGGCTCTCTCTCTCTCTGAACAAATCGTGGGAAACGAAAATTTGGGAAGAGAGGGAAATGGCGGTTTATAAAGGACCGTACAAAATTCAAAAATCAAGAAGGCAGTTGAAAAGACGCTGCCTACGTCAGCGACATGGGAAACCGAAGAACCTCCTCCACACATTTCTCGTTCCCCATGCCACGTGTCACCCAAAAAACTTTTCATCTTCCACGGAAAGAAGTACAGAAGACCCAAGGTGTTCAGGAACCGGGACCACCCCTCGGAAGCCGGCGGCGCGGACTCCCCCTCGGGCCTTTCGGAGGGACTAGTGATATACACCCCTCGGGATCACCCCTCGGAAGCCGACGGCGCGGACTCCCCCTCGGACCTTTCGGAGGGACTAGTGATATACACTCCTCGGAATGACCCCTCGGAGTTGTTATCCAAGGACACAAAGGATACCCGACGGAGGGGCAACCCAGGCAGGTTCCCCCTCCCACACTCAAGCATTTAATGCCAAGATATTGGCATTAAATGCCAGGATCCGTGAAAGCACGTGACAGGACAAGAAGGACACGCAAAAGGACTAAAACGCCCCCTGCGCGCAGACCAAACCATGAAAAGCACTCCTGGCTATCACTGACAACCAGGAGAGAAGGTTGGAAATCCCACCGTACCCTGGCAGTGATAGCTGTCACCTCAAAAGCAGAAACCTACACCAACCCACTTTTCCTCACACATCCCGAGTACACCCCTGACGTCTCAGAGAGAGACCTCGTACGAACATGAGACAAAGGGGAAGGAGGATAAAAGGAAAAGGGGGGACTTTTCTAAGGTAACGACTCTCTCTCTCCAAAAATATTCAAACTCTCCAGCTTTCTCTCACTAACTTAAGCATCGGAGAAGAATCGCAGGGAACCCCCTGTGCATTCTCGTTTGCAGGTTCCGACGACCCCTACTTGCCGGAAGCTGCCCTCTACTGTGAACTCAAGGTTAGATTTACCCTAATCCAGCTTTGTAGTTTTCAAAACTGATCATGTCCTTAAGCAGCCTTGTTTCATCTTCACTTGAGCCTCCATTCTGAAACTCATGCTGTGTTTGATGGAGAAAACAACCTGTAAAGGAGAGATAAAGAAGTTGTATGGTAAAGGAATTCTTTAGTAAATGGTGTTTAGGAAAATGAGAGATAAAGGTGAAATTATAATGTAAAATTATTTTAAAGGGTATTCAATGTTTGTGGTTGGTTGAAATAATTGTATTAGTATTTTAAAGTTGTATAGGGGTCAAAGAAACAAACAGTATAATAGTATATTATATGTACCTGGTAATTCTCGGGGCTCGTATTTGCATAAGTCAATCTCAGGGATAACCTCGACGACGAAATCCTCACTGATCAATTTGTTCTTTAAATAATGAGCAACGAGCTCTTCATCGATCGGACAAAATCTGAATCCGACGGGCATGCAGTCAAATGTACGAGGTGGGTTCGCCATTGCTTGCTTGGTTTCTTAGAACATGAGAAATTTATGAATGCGAAAGAGAAATTGTGAAGACGAAGAAAGTGAAGAAGAGTGTGAGAGTGAATGAAGGAGTAAGTAAGTGCTTGCATTTAGCGAATGAGTTATTTGTAAATTGTGATGCAAAAATGGAAGATGAAGAAGAAGAAGAAGGAGGTATTAACTGACTTTGACGCTGATCACTTGTGGCTTACCTAAGAAGTTACCTTTTATAATCAAATTTTTAATTTTTATCTTGTATAGTAAATCAAAATTTAACTTAAGTAAATTTTTTTTTATCATGAGCAATCATGATAGAGAGAGAATATTGAACACATATTTTTACATTACCAATCATAGAAAAGAGAGATTATAAATAAAAAAATTTTATATAAGAATAGTACTACCCATAGCCTAGTGGTGCCCCCCTCCTCCCCCAAAATATTTTCCTCCCTCCCAAAGGTTGAGGGTTCGAGCCCTAAAACATCCATACCTAAGTTTTTTTGTCCTTTATTTAGTTGATGTATTCCTTTGTGGCTGAAATTACATTTTGTTCCTTCACATGTTTATAGTTTTTCAATTTCGTCCCTCTTATTTTCTTTCATTTACACTTTTAATTTTTTAAAAGTATCCTCTCATTTTATTTTTTTTACCTCACTTATTTCTTATCTAAAATCACATTTTTGTCCATCAAAAATTTAATTTTTTTCAATTTGGTCCATCTTATTAAATCTTTTTTAAACATTTTAATTTTTAGAAAAGCTTTTTACCTAACTAATTTACCTCATGAAGTCTTTTATGAATATTTTATTTATTAAAGTTTAAATTAAGTTTTAATCAATTTAAAACTATTATCTCTCCAATCTCATTATCTCCTAATTCATTTTTATATGTTTTATAATTTTTTTGTTCAACTTATATATTTTATCTTATACTGATGATAATATATAAAGAAAAAATAGACCAATATTCTATTTTGGTCCCTAATGCTTACCTAAAGTTCTATTTTGGTCCCTAATATTTTTTTTGTTTTGCTTTGTTATTTAATCTTTAATGTTTTCTAAAAGTTTCAAAATTGGCTCACAACTATTGAATGTGGTTATATCTTTCTCGTTTGCTGATGAATTCAATTGGGTAAAGAAAAAACTCATCAAATTTAACACGAAACTCTAATTTTCATTGCGTTCAAGTTTAAAACAAGAAAGATATGATCATATTCAATAGTTATGGATCAATTATAAAACTTTCAAAAAATATTAAAGAATAAAACAGAACAAAAAAATATTAAGAATTAAAAAGAAACTTTAGATAAATATAATTAAGAGGCCAAACTTTTATATCGGCTCCCCCAACCAAAAATCCTAGCTCTGCCCCTGATTCCCACTAATTATTAGTATGTATTAGTGAAACTTTTTTGTTTCATTATTATTATTAGTGTTTGAATTTTATCATAATGATCATCTAATTTAGTTTGGGATTTTTTTTTAAATTTCAGAGATATTTTTCATAAAAAATAATCCTATTCATCAAATATTAAAAGTAGCCATTTTTTTAATAAAGATTTAAATTTAAGTATATCACTTTATGAAAGATTAACTCTTTTACTAGTCTTAACTCTTAACACTAATTAATTATCTGATTTGAACTTTAATTATATAGCTCAAACTCTTTATTTTTCTCTATCAATGTTGTATTATATGTGAAAATTATCTTCATACCAAACAACTTATTAGAGAAGCTCCATATTAAATTGTTTTTGATACAAAAGCTCCATATTAAATTGTCATAAAGATTCCATACTTTGGCTCAATGCATGGAAAAGACAAGGACATAACGTGGTAGGAGACAAAACCTCTCTTCAAGATGTTGTCATATATGTTTTCAATGTTACCGTACGTCGTTTTGAGATTTGTATACGTACATGATAATAAAAAAACGGTTAAAGTATAAATCTAGTTTTATATCTTTTACTTATTAGTTTCTAATTTGGTCCTGTATCTTTTTTGACAACATCTTTTAGTCTCATATCTTTGTAAAAGATCCCAATTCAATCTTATATCGTTTTTAGTCACATATCTTTTGGTCATGTTGCATAATTGGTCTTATATCTTTTCAAAAGGAAAAAAATCAATATTGACTTTCGGAGTACTATGTGATCAATCTTGTTTGACAACGATCCCAACTGAATAAAAAAAGAACTTATCAAGAGTAAATTGTAGCTTCAATTCTGTTGCATTTAAATTAGAAACGAGAGAGATATGATCAAATTAATGAAACAAATGACCCATTTGTGAGCTCAATTTTATGTGTGATTTAACCTCGTTTGTCGCTATGACTCCAACTAGAAAAATGAAAAACTCATCAAATAATTTAACCTGTAGTTTTAATTTAATCGCATTCGGGTTTGAAACAAGAGAGATATGACCTTATTTACTAATTAAGGACCAATTATGAAACTTTTCGAAAACATTAAGGACCAAAATAGAATAAAAGAAATATTAAGGATCAAAACAAAACTTAAAGTAAACATTAGAGACCAAAATAATGGATAATAGAAAAAGTTGCATGCGTTATATATGCGTAGTACAAAGTTGTGTTGTCAGAACCGGACTGGACGGTCCAACCGCCAACCAAATACAAGAGCGAGTGGTTCAACCAAAATAACCAAATTGGCATTTGGACCGGATTGAACCGAAAATAACCAGTCGAAAACCGGCAAACCGGGTCCAACCGCCCAAAAAAACCTGTGGTTCACCCAAATTTTTTTTTAAATTAAAAAAATTGATTAAAAATTATAAGAAGGCAAAGTGGAGGTCCTCATTCATCTTTTATCCTTCATTTTTATTTGTTCTTTTAATATTTAGAATAAAATTAATTTCTAATTATATTAAAAATAATTATTTTTATCATTATACATGATTTATATTTAATATATTAAAAATATTTATTTATTGTATCATCCGGTCCGACTGATGGTTCGACTAATTCGATTAATCAGACGATAAACCGAACACTAGTCCGAATCTTTGTCCGGTTCACAACATTAGTGCAAAGTAGAAACACGGTTTGGCAATGGCAGTGGGTCCCACTTGCTTACGTGTCAAAGAATGTCAAGACTTCTCTCTCTCTCGTCATTTCGTGAGACTAATTAATGACCTAAGCATATATACCTTAACACTACACATTACGAACCTTCTCAGCTTCTTCCTCATATTTAATGTGCAAATGCTCAAATATTTCTACAACGAACACTTACTTTTTTTAATGTAAAAAAGCGACCTGACCAAAGGTTTCTGTTTTATTTTTTATTACATAAGTGTGTTTAATTAATATATTAATCTAAACAACGATAAACAATCTTACACGTCTAGTCTTTTTACATTCAATAATTAGTAATTCAACTACCTATAGATTGTAGTTTTGTTAGTATTAAGTACAACATTGTCCATTTAAAGCACTTAAATTCGTTTTGACTAGATCGAACTATTTCGTTTGAAAAGATGAATTCATATCTTGTTTGATTTGGCTTGATCTACATATATATATATATATTCTTAGAAGAATATAGTAGGCTTTTTGATGTAAAACAAAGAGAGAATAAGGGAGAGAATGAGAAATCAGAGGGGGAAGAAACAGAAATAGGGGAAGTAGAGAAATTGAGGGAGAAGGGAGAAATAGAGGGAGAATAAAATGGAGGGAGAGAAAGAAAGGGAGGGAGATGTGAGAGCAAATCTGAATATCAATCTATTTCATCAAGTCTGATTTGCAAAATAAAGGGGAGCTACATATATAAGTGCAGCTCAGTCAAAGATAATAAAGCCACATAACAATTCTCAAGACAAAAATAAAAGCAAGCTAGTTCCCAAAAATATAAAAGCTAACAACTTCCAACAACAAAGAGTAGAAGTCAAATGACAAAATCTAAGTAATAATTCTCTTCTTTTTCCTAGAATAAGTCTTCCAAGGTTTCCCATCATTATTGATTCTCCATCATTCTCCCCTGCTGAAGAGAACTCTCCTCTGGAGAGTAAAAGGACTGTAATATTTCAGCAACTTGGGGAAGAAAGTGCCTCCATCTAGTCTTTAGTAGGGAAACCCTTTCCAATATACAAGGTAGTAGTAGAGAGAACCGGAATAGGTACTGCGTTGCTGTGTATCCAAAAGGATATTAGTAGCTTCAAAATGAGTGACACCAAGAGGAGTAGGAATGGAAGCCTTAGGAAGCTCAGCACCTATAAAATCATCAAAAAGTAATATGGGAGGCTCAAAAGTGCCTTTGTAAGGTGATAAATCAATGAAAACTGGACTAATGGCTTTATCAGGTGGTAATTTAAGCAAGTGTGCATCAAGTCCAAGTTTGCAAAAGTTAGAGGATAAAACAAAATCATGACCATAAAACTGTTCAGGGAAATATTGAGTACAATCCTTGGGAGAATTAGAAGCCATTACATAATTATTTTCATTAGAAATTTGAAAACATTGATGATCATTTGTAAATGGCTTGGTATCCAAAGCAAAATAATGCTCTACCTCTGTATGTAACTTAGGAATGAGAGGAGAAATAGGTGTGGCAGATTTAGGATTGGGAAAGTTTGAATGAAGAGGCACGGGTTCAACAGGATGGGTGGGATGCTCAATCATGAGTTCAGCAGATGGACACTTAGGGGAATTCACAATATCTATGGTCTCTTTGTCCACACAAGGCAGATTTTCGTGTCCAAGAGTTGATGGGCACTCAAGGGGTTTCACAACTTCAATACTTAAGGCCTCTTTGTCCACACTAGGCTTATCGTCTTGAATGAAATTTTCTGTAATAGCCTTACCTGGACATTCAAGGGGTTCCATAGTATTTTTAATTGTGAACTTTTTAAAATCAGTGGGTGGATTGTTCTTAATTA
>QANZ01007028.1:319818-334574 GCA_003254925.1 Chamaecrista fasciculata
CAGAGTAGGCTTTGATAGTGTGGTCACTGTCCTTAAGGAAATTAAGCCCCCACTATTTGTATGCTGCTGGGTGTTTATGGCAGATTTCCTCCAGGATTTACAAAGCCTGGTGTTATAGCCAGCAATACTATAACACCTTCTGAACACAAAACAGAGAAAGATAAGTTGAATATGAGATGCTCTGTTTTTTGAGAAGAAGTGTTATTTATAGGAAAAATCTGAACAGATGAATATTCATGACTGTTCATGAATGGACACTTCTCTGTTTATAATTCGAATTAATTAATTAATTAATCAATTCGAAAAGAATAATAATTAAAATTAATTATTAGCCAGAAGCCCAATTGCCCCAAGTGCCCATCTTTGACATGTATATATATATAATTCAATTATTATAAATGACTTAACAATCATTTATATACCCTTCTCAATTCTATAACTTATCCAATGTGGGATTTTAATTACTAACTATACTAACATATATATATAGTAGGTTAGTAAGTTAATATATGGTTGACTGATAGATATTTTTTAAAAAAAATTAAAAAAAATGTAAAATATAACTTGGTTTATATAATAGGAAATATAACATACAATTATATAAAAAATAGAATGCAACACAAAACTTATAAATAATTTTGAAATTTCATAATATAATAAAATAAAATAATCACAATCAAATGACAAATAAATATAGGATAATACTTATATACAATTTCTTATATCTTTGTTATAAGATTTCTCAATAAAAATAGGACACGTGACAAATTTATTTTGCATGATCAATCATGGTAGATAAAATAATAAAGACAATTTTTTGCATATTCAATTATTGAAGAGAGAGAATATAATTGAAACTTATAATTGGAAGAACCTCATAACAAAAAAAAAAGAACTGCATAATTTTTTTTAATAAATATATCCAATTTCACACTATAGTATTTTTCTATCAATAAATTATTTTGACAATATTTTTTTTATTTCAAATGAAAAAAAATATGCAAAAACAAAATAGATAATTATCTTTATTATAATACATAAAAATGTAGAGTTTTACTTCATGGCTCATGCAAAATTCAATATATATGTGCAATTTTTTTTTGAAATATATGAACAAATTCAAATATTAAAAAAAAAGTGCATCTAATCTCATTAATAGACACGTCTTGTTAATATTGTTATACAAGAGAAATTGGTTAAATATTATTTGTCGAGAAAACCTACGGTTTCTAAATTTATACCGAATCAATTAATTAGTCTTTGAAAAATCAAATTACACGATTTGATCCTTGAAATATTTTAATTATCAACTATTTAATCCCTAATGATGATTTGGTTCCTGAATTTAAATTAATTTATACTTTTTGGTCCGTGAACTTGAACTAACTTTATACTTTGTGGAACTTGAATTTGTACCAAGTTATAACACTATTTGTTTCCTGAATTTAAACATAATTTTATACTTTTTTGTCCTTAAATTTATACTATTTAGTCTCAAAATTTGTATTTTTTTGTCACTAAATTTGACTCAGAGACCAAATCGTTGATAATTATAATAATTAATGAACTAATTAATATATTTTAACTATTCAGGGACTAATTAATTGATTCGATATAAATTCAAAAATTAAATAATAACTTGTCTCTTGTTTGTTTTTTTACAAGAATAGATTAGACATCTCCGGTGAGGCCCAAACAGTTTGTGTTCATTTAAAAAAATGAAACTTGTTTTTTCAATCTCACTCTGATTTTTTTTTCTCTCTTAAACATCTACTGATTTTGTTATCAAAATAGTTAATAAGGTCCAATCTTTCTTTTTTCGTGAAAGGGAATATATTAAAACAAGCAACAGAATACAAAGATCAACCTATGCCTCTTTGTCTTAGGGTGCTGATGCCCATACAATTAGCCAGAAAAACAACAGATAAAGCAAGAGGCACTGAGTCCAAAATAACAACCATTACAATGATTACAAGCAAAAGAAGCTACACTATCAGCTAAGACATTCCCCTCTCTCCAGACATGGGTGAGCTTGAATTGTCTAAGCTTTGCAATATCTAACCTGCAAGATTCAACAATGGAAGAATAATGATGGTTCTCATGGTTATAAACACCAGAGATCAAATTAATAGCATAAAGGCAATCAGATTCAATTTCTAAGTGAAGAAAACCAGATTCCACAGCCAACATAAGACCAAGGTGAATTCCCCATAACTCAGCAAGTAAACTAGTTCCAATACCCAAGGAGCAAGCAAATCCTTTGATCCATTTACCCTAAGAGTCCCTAATAACCCCCCAGCAAAAATACTACTAACACCAGAAGGAGAAATCTTGCAAGAACCGTCAGTATTAAGTTTAAGCCATCCTTGGCAAGGGGGAGACCAGCTAATAAGCAAATTTTGCTTAAAATTGTGCTTCTCAGACAGATTCGGACCTGCAACATAGAACCACTCCACAGCTTGCATTTTAGCATTAAAGAAAACAGCAGAAGGAAGCAAGGGCAGTTTTGAAAAACTTTAAGATTTCTAGACAACCAAATATTCCAAAGCATATAGCAGAAAAGAGTTCCATGAGGAATATTCTAGACAACTATTGAATTTGGTTATATCTCTCTCGTCTCTCATTTTATTTTCAAAGTACTTGTTAAGAGGAACTCGTAGCTCTAAATTCGTCGCATTTGAATTTGAAACGAGAGAGATATTAGGGGTGAGCAAACCAACCCGCCAACCCGCGAGCCTGCATATAATTTTTTTTATTTTTTAATTTATTTTTTATAAATATTTATATATTTTTATATAAATTTTGTATGTTTTCTTATGTATTTATACTATTAGTTCTTTATAAATAAGATATTTTGATTTTAAAATTTACATAATTACATATATGTATTACATTTACATATTTTATAGAATATATTTTAATTGATTTATATTTATATATATAAAATCTATGTTTTCTAACATTTTTTATGTGTAAGTTTTTTATTCACTACCCACAAATTTATAATAATATTTTTTTAATGAAAATTATAAAAAAAAATTACAAACTCAACCCGCGGGTTCAACCCAACCCAACCCGCAACTCTGCGGGTTGGGTTGGTTCGGGTTGAGTTTTAAAATTCATAAAACCCAACCCAACCCGCAGATTAATGTGCGGGTTGGGCTGGGATTTCCCCTCAACCCGCCCCAACCCAACCCGTGCTCACCCCTAAGAGATATGATCAACTTTGCTTGTTTGACTATAAAACGAAAGGTCTACTTTTAGGACCGATTTGACGTCATTTGTTGGCGGTCCCAACTAGATAGAGAAAGTATTCTTCGAGAACAATACGTAGTTCTAAACTCGTCATGTTTGAACTTGGAAAAGTCATATTCAACAGTTGAGACCAAAATAAAACATTTTGCAAACATTTAGGATCAATTTGAACATTTTGAAACATAATGGACCAAAATGAACATTAGGATATACATTTAGGACCAAATTGACCCTTTAACGGGGGTGAGCAAACCAACCCGCCAACCCGCGAGCCTGCAAAAACCAACCCAATCCGCAGTTACGGGTTGGGTTGGTTCGGGTTCACGAGTTGGTTTGGGCTCAAAATTCTCAACCCGCACGCTTGCGGGTTCGTAGTTTCTCAACCCAACCCAACCCGCGAGCCCGCATATATATATTTTTTTATTTTTTAATTTATTTTTTATACATGTTTATGTATTTTTTTTTTATAAATTTTGTATGTTTTCTCATGTATTTATATTATTAGTTCTTCATAAATAAGATATTTTGATTTTAAAATTTACATAATTACATATATGTATTACATTTACATATGTTATGGAGTATATTTTAATTGATTTATATTTATATATATAAAATTTATGTTTTTTTAACTTTTTTTATGTGTAAGTTTTTTTATTCACTACTCACAAATTTATAATAATATTTTTTGTTATGAAAATTATAAAAAATAAAGGGAAAAATGTAACAAGACCCCTTAAACTTTGGGTCATTTGGAAGTAGACCCTTAAACTATCAATTTTGAAAATCAAATCCTTAAACTTTGAAGATTTATGAATTAGATCCTTTCATCCATTTTTTCACTAACGGTGTTAGGGGTGTTCATTGGGTTGGGCCAACCCGTCAACCCGCTAAAACCAACCCAACCCACTAGTTTGGGTTGGTTTGGGTTGGGCTGGCGGGTTGGTTTGGGTTCAAAAAGTTGAGCCCGTTGTGGTTTGGGTTGGGCTGCGGTTTTCAAGATTTTGAGCCCGCTCAACCCAACCCAACCCGCTGGCCCGCAAAAATATTAAATAAAAAATAAAATTAATTTTTATTTAGTCAAAATTATATTTTAATATCACAAATAATATTATTTTTACAATTTGGTCAATTAATAAATTTTTATTCTCAATTTAGTCCATAAAAAACAAATTGTGAAGGACCAAATTAAAGAAAAAAAATTTAAGAGGGACCAAATTTTTTATAAAATAAATATATAAAAAATAAAAAAATTAGTATGGGCTAACCCGCCAACCCAACCCAAACCAACCCGCCACTGTTTGGTTTGGGTTGGTTTGGGTTGACTCAATTATTTTCTTTAGCCCAACCCAACCCAATCCGCCAAATAAATTAGTGAGCCCGAACCAACCCGCCCTAAACCCAACCCAACCCAGCCCGTGAACACCCCTAAACGGTGTTAATTATTATTAGGATAAATTACACTTTGGTGCCCTGTGGTTTAGTCATATTCCACTTTGGTACCCTATGATTTAAAAAGTGACATTCTGGTACCCTGTGATATTCTTTGTTAACACTTTAGTACCCTGAATATTAATTCCGTTAGAAAATTAATGGAAATTGACATTTTTGGGGCCATTTCATAATTTTAACTATTTTTAGAAATAAAAGGAAATTTTAATGCAGGAAAAGACGTTGAAATTACTAAAACACCCATAAATATTTAAATATCTTCAAAATAGTCCTTAAAAACACAAAATTTTAGATCTTAATAGGACTAGATTGCACAAATTTTCATGAATTGGGACTGTTTTGTAATTTTATCTTCTCTCCTCTATTTTTCAAATATTATGTTTTGACCCCAAAAAGTTTTTGAATTTTCATTTTAGTCCCTAGATATTGATAATATGTATTTAGGGACCTATTTGTAATTTTTAGAAAATATTGGAGAGTCAATATGTAATTTTTTCAAAAGTTGTGGTTAAAATTACAAAATAGCTCCAAAAATTGCAATTTCTATTAACTTTCTAACAAAATTAAAGCATATGGTACCAAAATGTCACTTTTTATACCACAGGGTACCAAAGTGGAATATGGCCAAATCATAGGGTACCAAAGTGTAATTTATTCTAATAATAATTAACACCGTCA
The DNA here is from genome assembly GCA_003254925.1 of Chamaecrista fasciculata. Taxonomy (NCBI): domain Eukaryota; kingdom Viridiplantae; phylum Streptophyta; class Magnoliopsida; order Fabales; family Fabaceae; genus Chamaecrista; species Chamaecrista fasciculata. The sequence goes on from QANZ01007028.1 coordinate 325,204, forward strand.
GTGAAAAATGGATAAAAGGATCTAATTTCTAAACCTTCAAAGTTTAAGGATTTAATTTTCAAAATTGATAGTTTAAGGGCCTACTTCCAAATGACCCAAAGTTTAAGGGGTCTTATTATATTTTTCCCAAAAATAAATTATAAACTCAACTCGCGGGTCAACCCAACTCAACCCACAACTTTGCGGGTTGGCTTGGTTCAGGTTGAGTTTCAAAAATTATAAAACCCAACCCAACCCAACCTGCAGATTGATGTGCGGGTTGGGTTGGGATTTTCCCTCAACCCGTCCCAACCTAGCCAGGCTGATCCTACTTTAACCTTTAGAGTTTGATCCACTAACTATCTCTTATTTCAGAAATGATCCCATCTCCTTCCTTCTCCGCCTTCATCTTCTCCATACACTCTATAGTCATTTCATTCATCCATCGTCTCTTACAGAGTCTCTGTTATTCGCAATGCAATGCGCCATGGAAGATCCCCAAAAACAATATCCAAACAACTCGGAGATTTACTTCTCGTTGCTTCCATCACCAAAACTCTCTCCGAGTCAGGAACTCGAAACCTTGCCTTCGACTCATCTCACTCGTCTCAACTCACCGAGCCAATCCTCCTTCAGATCCTCTCCAATCCATCGCTTCATCCATCGAAGAAACTCGATTTCTTCAACTGGTGCCGTTGTTCTCTTAAACCTAATTACACTCACTCCACCGCCGCATACTCTCGCATTTTCCGTACCGTTTGCCGCGCCGGATACCTCAACGAGGTACCGAATCTGCTCCGTTCGATGAAGGAAGACGGTGTGGTTGCTGATTCTCAAGCGTTCAAGTTGCTTCTCGATTCGTTTGTTTGGTCGGGTAAGTTCGATTCGGCGCTAGAAATTTTGGATTGTATGGAGGAATTAGGGGCTAGTTTGAGTCCACAGATGTATAACACTGTTCTTCTTGCATTGATTAGGAAAAACCAAGTCAGTTTGGCTTTGTTCGTATTTCTTAAGCTTCTGGATGATGAAGCCAATTCTGGGCCGAACTCTATTGTTTGTAATGAACTGTTAGCTGCTCTTAGGAAATCGGACATGAAGGTAGAATTTAGAAAAGTTTTTGAAAGATTGAGAAGTAAGAAAGGGTTTACATTTGATACATGGGGTTATAATATTTGTATTCATGCGTTTGGGGGTTGGGGTGATCTGAGTACTTCTTTGAGCCTTTTCAAAGAGATGAAGGAAAAAGAATCTGATGGGTGTGTGAGTTCATTTGGCCCTGATTTGTGCACTTATAATAGTCTGATCAATGTGCTCTGTAAGATTGGAAAGGTCAATGATGCACTTATAGTATGGGAGGAACTGAAAGTGTCTGGTCACGAACCTGATGAGTTCACTTACAGAATCCTTATCCAAGGTTGTTCCAAGACGTATAGAATAGATGATGCTACTAGGATTTTTAATGAAATGCAGAACAATGGATTTCGTATGGATACAGTTGTTTATAATTCTCTACTAAATGGACTTTTGAAGGCTAGGAAACTCACAGAAGCATGCCAGCTATTTGAGAAAATGGTTGAAGATGGGGTAAAAGCCTCATGCTGGACATATAATATTTTGATCGATGGGTTACTTAAGAATGGAAGGCCTGAGGCGGCTTACACTTTATTCTGTGACCTGAAGAAGAAAGGCCAATTTGTTGATGGAATTACTTACAGCATCATTGTGCTGCAACTTTGTAAGGAGGGTCAACTTGAGGTGGCACTACAATTGGTGGAGGAAATGGAAAGCAGAGGTTTTGTTGTCGACCTAGTCACCATAACCTCACTCTTGATTGGCATCCATAAACATGGTCGCTTGGACTGGACGGATCGGCTTATGAGGCATGTAAAAGAAGGTGACCTGGTGTTTAACGTTCTCAAGTGGAAGACCAGAATGGAGGCTTCTATGAAGACCCACAAGAGCAAGAAAGAGGACTATTCTCCACTCTTCCCTTCCAAAGGAGATGGTAGCGAGATTATAAGCTTTGTAACTTCTGCTGAGGATGCCAATTGTGATTCAGATGATGCCAGAACTACAGATGAAGCTATTTCATCCTATGAAACCGATGAGTGGTCATCATCCCCACACATGGATCGGTTGGCCAATCAAGTGAAGTCCAATGGCTATACCCCTATGTTTTTTTCTCCTACTCAAGCACAACGAGTTCAAGAAAAAGGGTTAGACTCTTTTGATATTGATATGGTGAATACTTTCTTGTCTATATTTTTGGCCAAGGGGAAGTTGAACTTGGCTTGCAGATTATTTGAGATTTTTACTGACATGGGTGTGGATCCTGTGAGCTATACATATAACTCTTTGATGAGCTCATTCGTCAAAAAGGGTTATTTCACTGAGGCTTGGGCTATTCTGGATGAAATGGGTGAAAAGGTTTGCCCTGCTGACATAGCAACTTACAATGTGATAATTCAAGGTTTAGGAAAGATGGGAAGAGCAGATCTAGCCAGCTCTGTTCTTGATAGGTTACTGAGGCAGGGTGGTTATCTTGACATTGTTATGTATAACACCCTCATTAACGCACTGGGCAAAGCAGGCCGTATCGATGAGGTGAACAAGCTCTTTGAACAAATGAAGACTAGTGGGATAAATCCTGATGTTGTCACTTATAATACATTGATTGAAGTTCACAGCAAGGCAGGTCGATTGAAGGATGCTTATAAATTCTTGAAAATGATGCTGGATGCTGGATGCACGCCCAACCACGTTACTGACACAACTTTGGATTTTCTGGGAAAGGAGATTGATAAATTGAGACACCAAAAGGCATCAATTTTGAGTGAAAAAGACGATTCTGCTTGAGGGGATAAAGCTTGATATAACCAAAACTTCTGGGATACAATTCTACAGTTTCATGAATATGGAGCTTTGCTAAGTAGTTTTTGTAAAATTTGCCTGTCCCATGTTACTCATGTTCCTGTAATCAGACGGTGTGCTTTATCTCATTGAAATGGCTGCAGTAAAAAACTTGGAACTCTCAGGTAAGAATTTAGCACCACCCACATGATAAAGCATTTTTTTTTGTGGCAAATGCAACTTTTTGGCTCCCAAACTTTACATCAAATCTCAATTTTGTTTTTAAAATTTGACATTTTAGTCAATTTTATCCTTTATACTAACTTTATTAATAATGGCAAACTCTACGTGGCTTATGAAATGTAATGTAAAATTGGTGGGAAAAAAGATTCTGACTAAGATTGAAAATTATGTGGAGTTTGCCGTTAATTCATTGAATAAAGTTAGGACAAATAATAAAATCGATCATAATGTTAAACTTTATGGACGCGATGTAAATTTGAGGATTGAAAATGTGTTTTTGCCTTTTTTTTTAATGGAGATTAGAGTCTAGGAGTTGGCATATTGCAGTGAACTATGTAAACTAACTGGAAGCATTGAGATGACATGTATTTGCATAATGTAACCTCAGGTTCAATAAGTAGTTAGATGAAAATTGGGATGACTTGATTATGTTCATATATTTTATAGTCATAGTACTGGTTAACTTTTTTACTAATTATTTATGTAGGTATAATACTTGTTAACTCTGCTATCCCTTGATTTTTGAGTTTATATTTTTTATTCTTAAAAGTGCAAGTTGCTTATTCTTATTTGAAATGTTGTAATACTGAGGAAGAGTGCTGACAATTTCCTTCAAGCTTCTCTTCAGAATTTGTTTGATGTGTTATTTCTTTTTGTTGCATGCTATGTTTCTCAGAACTGTAGGCTGACTTTTAATCTCAAGCCTTCGAGTCTGTAAATCTAATGATAGCATATTTTGCTGATAAATTTAAATAAGAGAAAAAGAAAATATAAAGAAATATACGAATCGATGCTCAAAATCCTCATATTTTCGAATTCATTTCAGTAGATAGAAATCTATGTTGACTCTGGTGCATTATATTATTCTTTAAGAATAAGTATCACTTTAATCAACGATATTTTTATTGTCAGGGGTATTGTTATTATAATTTATGGAAGAAAAAAAAGATCGTATGAAATTGGCAATTGGGAGATTTTTCATTAAATCCCTTTGATTGGGATTTTACTTTAGACCACAGAAGTTTTGGTTATATATTAGAAACCCAGTTTAGTTTGGTTTCAGAAAAACTAAAGAGTATGAAAAAATGAGACCCCACTAAGCTTTTATCCAAACTTAAAAAATATTAGTTTAGTAAACGAGTATCTTCTGACCAGAAAAAAAAAAAAAAAAAANAAAAAAAAAAAAAAAAAAGGTAAACGAGTATCTAAAATCTAAATAGATGGCATGAAAATTATCAAAATTCACATTAACAATAACAAGATTGAGTCAAGATTCGAGATTAAAATAATGAAAAATAAAAACTTTCAAAGCAAGACTAAAGTGAATAAGTGATGAAATCAGTGTTACTTCAATGGTAATATTTTTACCAAAGCTAAATATATATGATTCAAAATTTTCAAGATCTCAATAGTCATTAGTCACTAATAGTATGGCATTATAGTGTACAAAACTCACTAGTAAATGATTTGTCCTTCTTTCTCCTTATTCCTTAACAAGCTACCTATGTTGATGCATCATAGTACGTACACCAAACTGGTTCTGCGGATAAAAATTTATCTAATAACACATCTTTCTTTTGCCTTCCTGAAATAATGTTCATGTAGATACCAAACGTAGTCCTCATCGTTTTCAAATTCTCCAGCCGTTGTATCAAATTTTCCTACCTGTTATAGTGATAACCAGAAGAAACAATGAATCAAAGGAGACAATATGAAATGGAAAGAATGAACAGATTAGGTAACACAAAAGCCTTAGCTAAAGTCTGACACTTCATAAAATGAGACACATGTGAATATGATAACACACACACACACAATGACTTCATGTTTCAAAGTTGATTCAGTTGTAACACCCCGCCCCAAAGCACCTAGTTTCTGAAAATTAAATTCAGAGAGGTTGGCCCAGTGCGTATGTGTCTTGAGCATATGTATTAATATATTATGGGTAAGATTGGGGAAGAAATAGAATAATAATAAAATAGGTAAGAACATAGGATATCCAAGTTCATGCTTGCAAAGCCAAAAACAAAAGTAATAACCAGGCACATACTATCACTGTAAAGATTTGTGTATCTTTCAAAAATAACTAAACTCATAAGCATTTGAATAGTAAGTTTTGTTAAAGTGTATTGCATCATTTATCTACCCATGAAAAGAATATAGCATAAAGAGATAGACTTTTCAAGTTTCCATCTTACATTAAGAACAAAAAAGAGAGTATTCCTACTTCCTATTTCCTAACATTCCAAGGATGTCTTTACCATTAAAGCTTTTGCCCCATAGGACTTGACCATCAATGCCGGTAAGATGTTCATCATCGAGGCGTTTCCATGTTTTAATTGACTTGACATCTCCCCAGGTGCCCTTCTGTGTTTTCTCCAAGTTAGCAACCACCACTCTTGCTCTCCTAGACCACCCAGCCTTTCCATAAGCATGGTATCCAAATCCCCCAGCATAACAAAGTTGTATACCGGTTAGCTTGCCACAGAAGTCATTGATGTGATCATGGCCTGTGAAAACTGCCTTCACATCTCCAGCTTCGACTAATGTCGTGAAGAAACCGGAGTTCACAGTAGCAGAGCTAATTCCTTCCTGTCTTACACCTGTGAAGTTTGATGAGTCAAAACTGGCATATTCAGGCAATGGGATGTGAAAGTAAGCAAGTCCAGGAGCAGCTTCTTTCTGAGGCGCCGGTTTGTCCATATATGCTCTCTGAATAACAAAGTGAACAAAAGATTACTATGAAGAGAGATTTGAGAAATTAGCTTGGTGTTAGTGATGCATATGCTGAATTATGGTCATAACTCATAAGTGACACAACAAGAACACATTGACATGCTAAATTCTTGAAATTACATGACACGACACGACATATAAGTATAGATATATTATTAATACTAATAGTAGACCAAAAATGAAGAGACAATTGAATATCCATAAATCGCAATAAAAACTTCAAAAATTACAATATCTATTCATGAGATATGTCAATTTTTTCTATTTTTCATTGTATCAGAACAAAGAAAAAATAATTTTAAATTTTGACACTCATGGATATATATCAAACATGTGTCACATCGTGTTGTACGTGTGTCAGACATAAACATGTGTTAAACGCGGCTCAAAATGAATTGTCTATGCTTCATAGGTATGTATACATCTTCCTCAAAATATTTAACACAGGGTTCTATTCTAAGTTCTAACTAAATGGGAAACTAAAATACATGCATACCAAGTACCACCAAATTTTCCTCCTAGATTAGGATATTGATAGCTTTTCTGTTTTCTTATGGTTCTACACCTCATTTAGATTAGGACTTTAGGATACACAAAAATCTCAGCCTTTAGCAGCTAATGAGTAAACAATGAACATAAACAGTATGACAAATTTACCAAATACTAATGGAAGTCATAGAGAAGTACCCTTAGCTTTGCAGATGTACGTTGGAACCAAAGTTGCTGGGAGGGTTTGATCCAGCCATAGCCAGGAATAGAAGGAACAGTTGAGTAATCTCCACTATCAAGAAAGTAGAGATTGAGAACCGATTTGTTTTCCATATTGGTGCCTTTAACTCCTCCAATCTCCAAATTATAGTTTCCGAATCCATCGATGATGTGAACTTCGGGAGGATTGAATTTAGAAAGAGTGTTTTTCATCCCCACAATGTGCTTCATCACGCCTTCCCTAGAGAGAGTCCCTTCCTGGTCATGGTTTCCCAAAACAGCTACCCAAGGAATGTTTGATGCAATTGCAGGAGCAAATGAAGCATCCAATGATTTAGCCGAATCCGAGGAATCAAATCCAAAGATGTTATCCCCTGTCATGTCCCACCAGAATGAACATCAAGAATGCAATCATTTCATTTTTATCCAGTTTAGTCTTGTTTCTTTTGTATAAAATAGAACAATTTTTACAAGTTTAATAGTTCATCTTAGTGGGGCAAATCAATATCCCCATTCCACATGTTCTAACTACTAAGCTACTAAGGGTGAATTCTCTCACAAGGACTTAAAAAAAGTTGTTTCGATTGACCAAAACAAGCTCTCTATTCATCCGTGAATAGATCCTCTACAGTTAAGTTATTGTGCTGATATAGTTTTTCTGGTTTATATAACTAGTATCGAGATTCTATTGTCATGAGGGCCTAATTTGGTTGAGTGCTTAATCGAGGCTCTTCACCCTCCTTACATGTGTGTTATATGGGGATCAACCCAAAGATTTTCCGATACTCAAACTACATTGTCAATTGTGTCACAACTTATGAATCACAAACATCGACATGGACACGACAAGACATGACACAAATGCATCCACACAATAAATTTTTTAAATTATATCACGCGACACAAAATATATATATATATACCCATAAAATTTGATAAAAACTTCAAAAATTTGACATGAAATATGTGATATGTGTTATTTTCTTTCTCTATTTTGCATTGTGTTAAAGAAGTCAAAAAATGATTTTAAAGTTTGACACTCGTAAATATCTTTGAGCACATGTTTAGGCACACTTGTCAAACACGATGAAGCCACAAAACTCGGTAGATGTGCTGATGTAATTTAGTTCTACCCAATCAGTGTATGGTAAGTTTATGAAGCTATTGAGTTTTTTTTTTTGAAGGACAAAGAAATATGCAGAAAAAAGACTATAGAAGATCCAGACCAAAAATGGATACACAATCAGAACAATACATTCAAGAGGGAAAGCTATATAATCAGATATGGAAGAGGAAATTTGAGCAGAAACAGAAGAGATTATTAATAATGAATACCAGTGAAAACGATGAGATTGGGTTTTTCAGCTAGGATGATTCTGTGAATAAAGGCGGTGGTATTAAGGTCAGAGCAAGATGCGTTTTGAGAAGGAAGCACATCCAAGCAATTCGTACTCTTGCCGTTTGCGAAATGCATATCTGCAACTTGCAATATCTTAAATTCTCCATTCTCACTGAAACGCAGCTTCTCCGTCTGTCGTTGTTGATGTTGTTCTTGTTTCGCCGCCGATACGCAAACGGAAAACACTATCAGCAACGCCGCCGCGAAATCCAAACGCGGTTTGATCATTTTGAAGATAAGATGGGAAGTAGAGAGAAGGTGTGAGTATGAAAGAAGAAAATGAAGGAGAAAGAAAAATAGAATGGGAACAAGAAAAGTAGGAGGAGAATGTATGTGTCTTATTTGTAAGATATAATAAATAAATTAATTATGGAGAGAAATGGATATATATAGACAGAGACATATATATAGATAGATATGGAATTGAAGAAATCAAGAAATTGATGATGATGATGATGTGCCTAACATTATAAAGGATATTCGAGGAAGATGATTCGGTGATTCACCTCCTGCTAGATAGATACCAGTTTCGATCGCTTGTGTTGTGCTTCATGAATGAAGCAACATGGTGAAATTCAACCAACAGTCCAACACTATTTTCAATAAATAAATAAAGGCTTAAGTACACTTTTGGTCCCCTAACTTTCGCAAAGGTCTCAATTTGGTCCCCTAACTTTTTTGTTGCAATTTTGGTCCCCTAACTTTCGCAAAGGTCTCAATTTGGTCTCCTAACTTTTCTTGTTGCAATTTTGGTCCCCTAACTTTTTTGTTGCAATTTTGGTCCCCTAACTCTTGAAAACGTCTCACTATTGGTCCCAAGTGAACTTCCAAGTCATGAAAACGTCTCCGCATAATGGTCAGTTTTTAATCCACTTCACCCATATTTGTCATGTCATCAGCCAACTCAGCCTGCTAGATCGGCACTAACGGCAGATAATGATGGAAAAAGTGCACTTGGGACCAACAGTGAGACAATTTCAAAAGTTAGGGGACCAAAATTGCAACAAAAAAAGTTAGGGGACCAAATTGAGATCTTTGCAAAAGTTAAGGGACCAAAATTGCGACAAAAAAAGTTAAGGGACCAAATTGAGACCTTTGCGAAAGTTAGGGGACCAAAATTGCAACAAAAAAAGTTAGGGGGACCAAATTGAGATATTTGCGAAAGTTAGGGGACCAAAAGTGCACTTAAGCCATAAATAAATTAACAATTCCATCCTTAAAACATTAGGGAGTTAACAATTCAATCTCAAAAAGATTGAAAGTAGAGGATTTATTTTCGAGTAAACTCCCAAATTGGTCCCCGGATTATTGGGTCGATGATAGATTGGTCCCTGATTTATGGAAATTGACAAATAGGTCCCCGAATTTTACTAACGTTAGTCAAATTGGTCCCCGAAGCCGTTAACTGCTAACTGGCACGTTAAGTGCCACGTCAGCAGTTGGAAAACTGAAAAAA
>QANZ01007053.1:1593-14960 GCA_003254925.1 Chamaecrista fasciculata
ATAGGACACGTTTTCAGCCAGAGAGATATTACGGATTTCTCGTGACTGAAAACAGAGATGTGTTGCTCATGGAGCGTGGTGAACCCACCACCTATCAAGAGGCCATCGTAGATCCCAACTCTGAGAAATGGGTTGAAGCCATGAGGGCTGAAATGCAATCTATGTTCGACGACAAGGTATGGACCTTGGTCGCTCCACCTAAAGGGGTAAAACCCGTAGGGTGCAAGTGGGTTTTCAAAGAGAAAACAGATATGGATGGCAATGTCAGCATCTTCAAGGCGAGGCTAGTCGCAAAGGGATTTACGCAACGTCATGGTATAGACTATGACGAAACGTTTTCACCCGTAGCAATGATCCATTAGGATCCTCCTTGCCATAGCCGCATATTATGACTATAAGAAATGGCAGATGGATGTCAAAACGGCGTTCCTTAACGGAAGGCTGCTCAAGGATGTGTACATGACACAACCTGAGGAGTTTGTATGTCCAGAGGAACCAAAGAAGGTATGCAAGCTTCAGAGATCCATTTATGGACTGAAGCAAGCATCACGGAGTTGGAATCATCGTTTTGATGAGGAAGTTAAAGAGTTTGGCTTCTCACAAGACGAAGATGAACCTTGTGTTTACAAGAAGGTTAGTGGGAGCACAATTGTGTTCTTGGTGCTATATGTCGATGACATATTGCTCATTGGAAATGATATTCCAACCTTAGAGATTGTGAAATATTGGTTAAGAAAATCATTCTCAATGAAGGACTTAGGAGAAGCTGCCTATACTCTAGGCATCAAGATCTATAGAGATAGATCTCAAAGGCTTCTTAAATTAAGTCAGAGTACATACTTGGATAAGATACTGAAGGGGGGGTTCAGTATGCGAGATTCCAAGAAGTGATTCATAGTGATGAATCATGGTTTGCCCTGAGCATGACAAGCCGATTCCAACAAGACCCTGGAAAGGATCATTGGACCGCTGTCAAAAACGTCCTTTAGTACTTAAGAAGAACTAAGGATGAATTCTTGGTTTATGGTGGAACTAATGTGTAATTGGTTACACAGGTGCCCGTTTTCCAAACCAACCAAGATGTTTTAAATCGCAGTTTGAATACGTATTTCTCCTGAACGGTAGCATCGTGAGTTGGAAAGCTTCCAAATAGAGTACGATTATTGATTCTACAAACATAAGGTTGGTCGCGTAAAGACGCGAACCGTAAAACTTGTGTCTGAGGTAATTTTGGTGGTTACCCTGTGGAGACAGGAAAGACACCAAATGGGACTGGGTCCCCACTGATGTTCCGACAGTGGAATATATATGTATATATATATACTCTCAGACGTTATCACCATGGGATGGTGGATATGAAGGGTAGCATTCGAGGATAATGTTGCCGATCCTCTTACAAAGCCTCTTGCAAGGGTCATACATGAACGACATGTAATGTCTATGGAGATTAGACACATTAATGAATGTTTCTAGTGTAGGAACAGTTTGATTAATGATTGTACCTAGTGCAAGTGGGAGTCTGTTGGAGATTGTGCCCTAGGGCCAATCATTTTATAAATATGTTTTGAACATATTAATTAATTTATGGAGATAAATTAATGGTTATCATATTATTAGCGTGTTTACTATGATAACAATCCTTGATTAATTATATGATAAATAATCTAAAACTGTCCCTGGTCGATCATTCACGTGGGAGCGTAAATGAACCAAGACCAGCATGACCTCGGTGTATAGAGATACATGCACTAGATGCTTCTCGAGAGTCATGATGCAATTATGTAAGGGTTACAAGTTGCTGGACCGACCCGGAGAGTCCTGCATGGGTTTAGTCATAAGCGAGCCTCTCCTGTACACCTGTCACGATAGCCTTAGACCTGAGGTCTTGACTATTCCGGCATTGTAGTTGTCAAACTTTGGCCTAGTCCAACGTTACCCGTAGCAGGGTAGCCATACAGGCTAGGTACGGGTTTGGTTGATTACCGTGCAAAGGAATGTGGTTGACCAAGATGGGATTTTGTCCCTCATTTAAGATGAGAGATATTTAACTGGCGCCCTCGATGAGTCTGTCCAAGAAATGCGTGGCCACGCTGGGAATTGGGACTAACTCAGGAAATCGAGAAAGTTGTGGTTTGGATTTTGGATGACATTCCCGTGCCTGATCCATGACCAAAATATCGTGAGACAATAGGAATTATGACAAGGTGGTATTTAGGTTAAATCGTTAAAACGTTAAAGCGATAACTCCCGTGTTTTGGGTAGTCGTGATGGCTTGCTAGAGTCCGCTCACGACTTGTGAGTCATAAGATGACTTGCTGCCAACTTCACGTGAGGCCTGCTGGGTCACACATGAGCAGGATCAAGATGCTAATTTTTGGGACACGAATTAGGGTTAATTCGTGAGTCACTTAGGTGACACAATTTAGGACATAGTTAAATGTCTTAGGACATTAAATCTTGTCTTAAATAAATATCTATGATTGAGGTTTTAAATTTGTTGGACAAATTTAAATTTAAATTAATTGTTAAATAGTTTTACAATTAAAATATTAGTGAATAAATAAATTAAATAAGTTTCCTAAAAATTAGGGAATTATTGATTTATTAAATTCACTAAAATTGGGAAATAAAAGGATGAGGGTGGCGCCTCATTATCTTTGTTTTTATTAATAGAAATTGTTTTTATTAATTAAATAAAGATAAGATAAATATCTTTTGGAAAAGATATAGGATTTGAATTAAAAGATATTAAGGTAATTCTTTTATTCAAAATTGTTAGGAATTAGTTATAACTACCTAAGGAGTTTGGGTTGTTATAAAATTCCTCCAAAAACTCCATGAGAATTTCGCCTACCCCCTTTCTTGGGATGGAAGATTTGATCTTGCATTTTAGAGTTTGGGTCTAGGCTAAAGTCGATTTTTATATTTAATTATTAAAGTAATATTTAAATTATAAAATCAAAATCTCATGACTCATTCCAACCAATAGGATTTGAGCAAATCAAGATTTGATCCAAGATTTGATCTTGGATAGGTCAAATTCGAAAATTGGGCTTTATTTTTGAATTATAATATTAAGTTTAATATTATAAATCAAAAGATATTTTGAGATATCTAAAAGATATCCCATATCTTAGAGATATCCTAATTGGATTAGGATTCCCTAAAACTAGGAATGAGAACACTATAAATAGAGGCACTAGGCGCCTATCTCAGAGATAACTCACAACACAGATCAATTCTTGGTCAGACCAAGAATTTCGCCTAGAGCATCTATAGAGAGTGAAAAATCGCCTAGTCCTAATATTATGAGAGTGAGTCGATTTTCTTGAAGAAAGAGAATTGGACCTGCACCTGATAATATTAGTACTTCCCAATCAATCTTGATAATCAAGAACAGTTCTTGATTATTCAAGAATCATAGATAGAGTTCCCGTATTCACTTGGGAAGAAGTGAAGGAGGCTAGCACCTAGGCATCTGCCAAACTGCTCGTGTGGATTACTGGTAGAGGAAGGACACTCTGTGGACTTCTCAAATTCGCGAATACGATAAGTCACCGATCAAAACTAGGTAAACATCTTTTCTAATCTGGTATAAACATAGTTAGTGGATCCTGGAAGGAATCACAGAGTTAGCTTTTAGTTTTATTTGCGTTTTAGTCCAAAAAATTTAAATTTTCTTCCGCTGCGCTCCCTCTGTTATTTCCCAACACAAGATACCTTGCAGGGGGAAGGTGAGATTCTCGAACATGCAGTATCTATACTCTTTGATTCGGAAGCATCCCACTCTTTTATATCCCAAGATTGTTGTGAAAAATTGGGTCTATCTGTTCAGTGTCTTCCTTATGATTTGCATGTGTCTACCCCAGTAGGAAATACCAGTATGCTAACTTATGTGTGCAATGCATGTCCCATCTGTATAAATTCATGTCGTTATACCGTGGATCTTGTATGCTTACCCATGGATCATGTTGATGTAATCTTGGGTATGGATTGGTTGTCCAAGAACTTCTGCATGCTGAACTGCGCATAGGGTATGGTAGAATGTTCGGGTACAACTTCAAACGAAGGAGTGAGGGATGGAACTTTACAACGGGTGGTATTGTTGGGGAACTTGGAGGTTGACGGTCTACCTAGATTGGAAGACATTGCAGTAGTAAGGGAGTACCTGGACATATTTCCTGAAGAGATTACTTGCTTACCCCCTGAAAGGGAAGTCGAGTTCTCCATTGAATTAGTTCCGGGTACAGAACCAATTTCAATTTCCCCCTACAGGATGGCCCCGACAGAATTAAAAGAATTGAAGGCCCAGTTAGATGACTTGTTGTCTAAAGGATTCATTAGGCCAAGTGCATCTCCCTAGGGAGCACCTGTATTATTCGTTAAGAAGAAGGATGGAAGCCTACGAATGTGTATTGATTACCGACAACTCAATAAAATTAAGAACAAGTACCCACTTCCTCGGATTGACGATTTACTCGATCAACTTCGTGGAGCTACAGTCTTTTCGAAGATTGACTTGAGATCTGGTTACCACCAGATTCGAGTGAAAGTCGAAGACGTTTCCAAGACCGCGTTCAGGACGAGGTACAGACACTATGAGTTTTTGGTCATGCCTTTTGGGTTGACCAATGCACCTGCCATCTTTATGGACTACATGAACCGGATCTTTAGACCTTATTTGGAACAGTTTGTGGTGGTGTTCATAGATGACATCTTGGTATACTCAGAAACCCCGGAATTACATGAAGAACATCTTCACATAGTGATGGAAGTTTTGAGAGAGAAAAAGCTTTATGCTAAATTCGAGAAGTGTGAATTTTGGCTGCATGAAGTGAAATTCTTGGGTCATGTGATTAATAGGGAAGGAGTGGCAGTAGATTCTAGCAAGACAGAGGCAGTAGCCCGCTGGGAAAGACCCAGGACAGTCACAGAGATAACAAGCTTTTTGGGGCTAGCCGGTTACTATAGGAGGTTTATTCTGGGATACTCTCAGATCGCTCTACCTCTAACTCGACTCACTCGAAAGGAGACACCTTTTGTGTGGAGTCCTGAGTGTGAAACCAGCTTTCAGACACTGAAGGAGAAACTAACCTCAGCTCCATTGTTGACAATACCGGAACCGATGGAGTCGTATGAGGTCTATACCGATGCATCTCAAAAGGGGTTGGGAGCTGTATTAATGCAGAAAGGAAGGGTGATAGCGTATGGCTCCAGGAAGTTGAGACCACATGAGGAGAATTACCCAACACATGACCTTGAACTAGCGGCGGTGGTGTACGCCTTAAAGATTTGGAGACACTATCTTTTTGGGGCCAAGTTTGAAGTGTTCAGTGATCACAAAAGTTTGAAATATCTTTTTGACCAAAGGGAGTTAAACATGAGGCAACGTAGGTGGGTCGAATTTCTCAAAGACTACTCGTATGAGTTACAATATCACCCAGGGAAGGCGAATGTGGTGGCAGATGCGTTGAGCAGGAAATCATTACAAGTGTCGTTCATGATGGTCAAAGAATTGAGATTGATCGAAGACTTTCGAGATTTGAGTTTGAATGCAGTAAGGAAGTCAGGCAGACTAGTGATGGGAGAACTTCGGGTGGTGAATGCTCTAAGGGACCAAATCCGGAAGGCACAACTTGATGATGTGGAGATGCAAAAGTTGAAACCGAGTTGGAACTTGGAGGAGGCACCTGATGGAGTACTAATGTTTGGGAAACGAGTTGCCGTACCCAATAATGGGGAATTGAAGGAGAAAATTTTGACAGAAGCTCACAAGAGTCGATATTCAATACACCCTGGTACCACCAAGATGTATCAAGATTTGAAGAGACATTATTGGTGGCCAGGGATGAAGACTGACATCGCTGAGTTTGTAAAGAGGTGTTTGACCTGTCAAAAAGTAAAAGTGGAGCATCAGAAACCTTCAGGGACTTTGCAACCGTTGGAGATTCCGGAATGGAAATGGGACGCGATCACGATGGATTTCGTGGTTGGTTTACCTAGAACTTCATCGGGATACGACTCGATATGGGTGGTAGTCGATCGATCAACCAAATCGGCCCACTTCTTACCCATTAAGATTTCACATCAAGCATTGTCTCTGATCGTGATCCTCGGTTTACTTCAAGGTTTTGGGGTGCCCTTCAAGAGGCCTTAGGGACGCAGTTGAGATTTAGTACAGCTTACCACCCCCAAACGGATGGTCAGTCAGAACGAACCATCCAAACCCTAGAGGACATGTTACGGGCCTGCATCTTAGAGCAACAAGGGTGTTGGGACCAGTACCTAGTTTGGTGGAGTTTGCTTACAATAACAGCTTTCACTCCAGCATTGGAATGGCTCCATTTGAGGCTTTGTATGGCCGAAAATGTAGGACTCCATTGTGTTGGAGAGAAGTGGGTGAGGGTAAACTGTTGGGACCTGAAATTGTACAGGAAACCACAAATCAAATCCGAATGATCCAAGACAAGCTACGGGTAGCACAGGAGAGACAAACCCAATATGCTAATCGAAGAAGAAGGGATCTAGAATTCATTGAGGGAGAACATGTGTTCTTGAGGATTACTCCTACCACGGGAGTAGGCAGAATCGTCAGGCCTAAGAAGTTGAGCCCATGATACATTGGACCATTTCAGATTTTACAAAGGGTTGGACCCGTTGCCTACCGTCTAGCCTTAACTCCCGAGTTGTCGCACCTTCACGATGTTTTTCACGTATCACAACTTCGTCAATATGTACCAGATCCCGCACACATATTCACTTACAGTCCTGTGCACCTAGAAGAGAATTTGACTATCCAGCTTGAACCGGTAGAGATTCTTGAAGCTAGTGTTAAACAACTCAGAAGCAAGAGAATTCCTTTGGTGAAGGTTCTTGGGAAGGATTCGTCAATGGAAGAGGCGACTTGGGAACGGGAGGATGCAATGCGAACGCATTACCCGACTTTATTCAAGGTATGTGCAATTTTGAGGGCAAAATTTCCTTTTAGAGGGGGAGAATGTAACACCCCAATTGTTGAAGAAGGACCTTTTTGATAGATAATAGAGTTTGAGAGGCATAAAATAATTATGGAAGTATAATTTACAAGGAGACTTTGGAAGGATATAACTAATGAATGGTAAAATAGGTGGAAAAAGAGGTAAAAGTATGAAAGAGAATCTGCCAGGGACTAAACTGAAAAGTAAAGAAGTGAAAGAAGTGTTCGTAAGTTACGTTAAAAATAATTATGAGAATGAAACAAAGGTATGGGAGTGTTGTAGACAAAATGAGGAATACAATGGTGGAGGAGTTGGGTAGTTTTAAGGGTCTTAATGTGATGTTTCAAAGAACAAAGGGGGTAGGAGCCTAGAAATTAGAAAGCTTGGAGGGCATAAGTATAGTTTTACCCTAAAGTTGATTAAAATCCCAAATATTGGGCAGGAAGCGGACAGTTCACGCAGCAAAACGAAATTGAGAAAGAAGGAAGAAGTTGGTGCGAGCAAAGCGGCGATTTGGGAGAGAGCAAAGGGGGAAGTGAAATAGAAGCTTGAAATCTTGCATTTTTGGATGTGAATCTTGCATTGGAGGACCAAAACCCTCCCAAAGGTAGGGTTCCTAACTTTCTTTCCTCATCACAAACCCCATTTCTCTCAATTTCTTGTTTGGTTTTTGATGAATTAGGGTTGAGATGTGTATTTTCTTTTCTGAATTGGAACTTGAATGCGTAGAATCAAGTTTAGATTATGGTGATGAGTGTGATAGCGAATTGTCCTTATAAGTTCTTGTGTTTGAGTTGTAAACCTTGTATTTTTTAATGAAAATCCAACTTATGTAACTTGCATGTTGTAGGAACTCACAAAATGCTTTGAAAAACTTGTTTGTAAGCTGAAATGGAGTTGTTTTGGGATGAATTTTGGCTGCTCTATTTTGCAGAATTTTTCTGCAAAATTCTGTGCAAAAGCCCAGAATTTTGGAGAAAAATTCAGTTTGGTCCTTTATTCTTTTTCCATGAAAGTGAAGCTGTTTTTGGAGTTTTTAGTAGTTCTAAATGTTGCTGAAAGTTGTATTCTTGAAGTTAAGAATGTATTTTATGAACTTGAATTAATATTGGATGATTTTTAGTAAATTTAAGTGATGTAAATATTAAACTAGAAGGCCACTAATTAATGGTAAGATGAAAATGAACAAGCTAGATAGTGTACTTGACAACTTGAGTGCGAAATGATAGATGAGACTTGAATATTATAAATGTGTATGAATTGTCATGATTGCTTGGGGGTAGGAACCCTCCCCGTGTTGATTGGTTCCGCGGGTAATGGCCACGGTGGATTCCGTGGTTGGCTTGAGGTGGATTCCTCAGGTGACAGGCTATTTGGTTTGTGCGCACACCAGGAGACGTTCCGGAAGCCTAGATCATGGTGACCGAGGTTTGATCATGACACTACTTGATTGTGAACCGGCTATACCTTAGGGTATCACGGGTGTCGGGTGACGCGCGGTCACAACCGGTTATGGTTATAAATTGTGATTATATATTGTTGCATTGTGGAAAGCATGACAACTGTTTATAGTTGGTACTTTACATATGCCTAATCTCATACTTGATAAGTATTGTTGAAATCTGTGTTTGTGCGAGGATTGTTGTTAATTAAATAGAAAGTTTGATATCCCTACTGAGAATGTTATTCTCACTCCCTTCCACCATTTCAGAACTTTTTGTGCAGGAACAAGTGTTGGGAATTCTAGGGGCCTAACGCAGCGGAAGCAAATATAAAATTAAAATAAAAACACGCTAGGTCCTAAAATTCCCGAACGGATCCGCTAGTAGAATTTAAAACTTTTAAGATAGTGGTATACCTCACGAGTTTCAATCGATTGGTTGAACAAGGCGTATCCAAGGAGCCCACTCCCAGCGTTCTCCCTCTGCCAGTAATCCACACGAACAGTTTCTTCGGGCACCAAGGTGCTAGCCTTCAGTTCTTTTCTCCAAAAGAACTAGGGACCAATCTACAGTGCATTTGAACTCAAGAACTCCTTCTTGATTCAAACTCCAAAAGGTGGCGCTAGGAGAATTCCCACAAGAACTCTTTCTTGTATTTCCTTCTCTCACAAACCCTAATTTTTGGCAACCACAAATCGAATTGCCTAACTCCTTAGGCCAAGTCGATTTTACCCTCTCAACTCTTGAGAACCAAAAATTTCCTCACTTGGAAACTAGGGTTTTGAAAGAGGCGACTTTTCTATCTCTCTCAACAAGGAGGATGAAAATTGCACAATTGAATTCTTTCTCACATATGCTTAGGCGCCTAGCACCTTAGGTTTAGCATATGTATATAATTATTTTTAGGGCATTATTATAATTCTAAATTATAATAATAATGGCTTCATGACTTGAATTTTAATTTATAATATTACCATAATATTAAATTTAAATTCAAATCGTAATCTTAGAGAATCAATTTGAGAGATCAAATCTCCCCAAAAGATCTTCTAAGATGGCGCCATATGCTCCCTAATTATCTTTGGAATTTTATAAATCAAAAACCTTCCTAACTCTTAGGAAGTCATGATTCACCAAAGATCCTGATTTGAGATCTCATCCAAATCTTTTGAATTCAAATCTTTTGATATCTCCATCAAATCTTTTGAATTCAAATTCATGAATTAAATTAATAAAACAACTTTTATTAATAAAATTCATCAAAGAGACGCCACCCTCATGCCAATATTAGGGAATTTTATAATTCAATAATTTCCTAACTCTTAGGAATTTTATCTGAATTATTTTTCTTTAATATTTTAATTGTAAATAATTAATCCACATTAATTATTTAACAATTATTATATTTAAATTTGTCTCACAAATTTAAATACTTCACAACTGTAGATCAATTAAGACAAGACCTAATGTCCCAGACATTTCCTCTATGTCTTAAATCGTGCCACCGGACTGACACACGAATTAACCCTAATTCGTGTCCCTTTTAAACGGTGTCCTATTCCTGCTCGTGTGTGACCCAGCAGGCCCCACGTGAAGTTGGCAGTAAGTCATCCCCATAACCTACAAGTCGTGAGCGGACTCTAGCAAGCCATCACGACTACCCAAAACACGTGAGTTATCGGTTTTTACCAAAACCGACTTAACCTTAGTACCTCCATGACACCGACCCTATTGTTCTGCGATATCTTGGTCATGGATCAGGCACGGGAAAGTCATCCATGATCCAAACCTTTACTTTCTCGATCTCCTTGAGTAAGTCCCAATATCTAGCATGGCCATGCATTTCCTGGACAGACTCATTGAGGGCGTCAGTAAGATATCTCCCAATTTAATGGGGAACAAAATTCCAATTTTGGTCAGTCCACATTCCTCAGCACGACAATCAACCAAACCCGTACTTAGCCTTTATGACTACCCTGTTACGGGCAGCGTTAGACTAAGCCAAAGTCTGATAACAGCAACGCCGGAATAATGATGACCTCAGGTCTAAGGCGTCGTGACAGGTGTACAGGAGAGGCAATCTGATGACTAAACCCATGCAGGACTCTCCGGGTCAGTCCAGCAACTCGTAACCACCTTACGTAATTGCACCATGACTCTCGTCCCAGCATCTAGTGCGTGCATCTCATGCACCGAGGTCATGCTGGTCTTAGTTCATTTCAAGTTCCCACTTGAATGAGCGACCAGGGACGGTTTAGATTAATTATCTCATAATTAATCACGGACTGTTATCATAGTAAACATGCTAATAATATGATAACCATTAATTTATCTCCATAAATTAATTGATATGTTCACAACATATCTATAAAATGATTGGCCCTAGGGCACAATCTCCAACAGACTCCCACTTGCACTAGGTACAATCATTAATCCAACTGTTCCTAACTCTTAGGAACATCCATTAATGTGTCTAATCTCCATCTGACATTACATGATGCCCATGTATGACCTGTGTTAGGGATCTCTATATGACATTAATGTTATAAGAGGATTGACAACATCATCCTCGTCTGCTACTTTAACATATCTTGATATCACCACCTCTAGGTGAACATGTCTGAGTGTATATATGTGCATACATATATCACTGTCGGAACATCAGTGGGGATCCAATCCCATTTGGTGTCTTCCTGTCTCCACAGGGTGACTACCAATCACTCCTTAGACATTAGTTTTACGGTCTGCGTCTCCACGCGACCAACCCTTTTGTTGTAGAATCAGCAATCGTGCTCTCTGCTTGGAAACTCTTTCCAACTCACGATGCTTTCCGTTCAGGAGAAACATGTATCCATACTGCGATTTTATCTTGGTAGGTTTTTGGAAACAGGCACCCGTGTAACTCTTACACATTTATTCCACCATAATCCAAGATTTCATCCTTAGTTCTTCCTAAGTACTCAAGGATGCTTATGACAGCGGTACAAGGATCCTTACCAGGGTCTTGTTGGAACCGGCTTGTCACGTTCAAGGCAAACGACACATTGGGTCGAGTACAAGCATGATGGATCCTATCGCCGAAGCATAAGGGATACCATTCATGTGCCCTTGCTCAACAAGTGTCTTGGGACACTGTTTCTTGCTCAGGGTCAATCCTTGATTCATCGCCATGAATCCCTCTTGGAGTCTTGTATACTGAACCCCTTCAGTATCTCATCCAAGCATGTACTCAGACTCAATCCAAGAAGCCTACAAGATCTATCTCCATAGATCTTAATGCCTAGAATATAGGCAGCTTCTTCCTTCATTGAAAAAGATTTCCAATGCGCAATATGTCATTGACATATAGCACCAAGAACACAATTGTTCTCCCACTAACCTTCTTGTAAACACAAGGTTCATCAGAGTTTTGTGAAAAGCCAAACTCTTTGACCACCTCATCAAAACGATGATTCCAACTCCGTGATGCTCGCTTCAATCCATAAATGGATTTCCAAAGCTTGCACACCTTTACTGGTTCCTTTGGACATTCAAACCCCTCAGGTTGTGTCGCACACATTCTAAGGCAGCCTTCCTCTAAGGAATGCTATTTTGATATCCAATTGCCATATCTCATAGGCAAGCAGGATCCTAATGGTCTTGGCCATTGCAACAGGGGAAAAGGAAAACCCTTTGCAACTAGCCTAGCCTTGAAGACATTGACGTTGCCATCTCAGCCTTCATGGCTTCAACCCATTTCTCGGAGTTGAGGTGAAAGTCTCTTGATAGGTGGTAGGCTCACCACGCTCTATGAGCAACACATCCCTGTTTTCAGTCACCAAAGATCCACATCTTTGTGGTTGAAAACGTGTTCTATCAAAACTTCGTTGTCCTTGTGTTATTAGAGGAGCTACCACAACACCTTGTGGTTCTTCTCTAGTTTCCGTCTGCGCCTCTGAAGTGCTTTGTGAATCTTGAACTCCTTCAAGATCTCCTTTACTCCCACTGTTTCTTTTGGAAACAAGATCCTTCTCTAAGAAGATCGACTTCTGACTACAAACTCTTTGTTGTCAGATGGGAAGTAAACATAGTATCCCCTCGTTTCCTTGGGGTACCCTACAAGCACCTTTTGGGAGATAGTTTATCGTTTGCTTAAAGTAAACTTCACACCCAAATTTTGAGATAAGACACTATGGGACTCCTCCCATCCATATCTCATATGGTGTCTTCTCAATTGCCTCAGACAGAACACGGTTAAGTGTGAGCACGACAGCTTCTAAAGCATATCCTCAAAAGGATCGCGAAAGATCGGTCTGACTCATCATAGATCGAACCATATCAAATAGAGTTCGATTCCTCCTCTCAGAAACACCATCCCCATGGGTTCTCAGAAGGGGTAAGTTGTGAGACTATCTCACGGCTTCTAAGATGATCAACAAATCCTTGACTCAAATACTCGTCTTCTCGATCGTATCGAAAAACTTTGATTTTCTTGTCAAGTTAGTTCTCTACTTCATTTTGAAATCTCTATTTCAAAAGACTCCGACTTATGCTTTAATAGGTAGCCCAAGTCAAACCTATTGAAGCAGCTAGTAAGAGTAACCACCTCTAGCTTGTGTACTCATGGGTCCACATACATCACCATGTATGATCCCCAATAAGTTCGATGCCCTCTCACGGTGGCTAGTGAAAGGCGCCTTTGTCATTTTTCCAAGTAAACAAGATTCGCAAGCATCATATGATTCAAAACCAAATGAGCTCAGAAGTCCATCTCTATGGCGCTTCTCTAGGCGTTTCTCGTTTATATGACCTAAACGACAATGCTAAAGGTATATAGGATTAGATTCGCTAATCTCAATCCTTTTCGTATCAATGTTATAGATATTGTTATCGTGTTAACGTTCAAATTTCAAGATGCAATGATTACCTTGCAAATCACCATAAGCAAGTAAACATCATCTTAATAAAT